>BPLR01019472.1:0-249334 GCA_021605095.1 Caerostris extrusa | reverse complement strand
AAAAAAAAAAAAAAAAGTGTAGTTTAACAAAAGCATTTTAGCAACGAGGCATTTGATGGCAATGCAGAATCGTCTTACATCTGTTGCGGCGATCACCTGATGGGAGGTTCTTGGTTTTCTCCATACACAATGAAAAATGCGGTAGTTTTCTTAAAACCATGCAACTTCGAAGGCACGGTCCTTCTCACGACACCGGTCGCCGCATCCACCCACGGATGCTCTTGAAAGGCAGTGGAAGCTGCACTCTAAAGTTTCTCCTCCACAAGAGTAAAATTACCTGTTGGATGTCCATGCAGCACTGCGTAACACTGAGATTGACGTTTAATATCAAATACATATGGTATCACAATCTTGAATGAATCTTGCGAGAGTTGCATATTTTCACCCTCCAGCCAAATGATATAGTACTTTTCCTAAATATGGGATTAAAAACCAACTGCAAATAGTTTTGGGAACTTCTGAGTTTATTTTGCATCTTAAGTTTTCAAAATCACATTCGCTTACTTTATTAACCTGATTTCAGAGATCCAGAGTTTCACCAAAGTTTTAAATTACATGATAAGACTGAGTTTGAGACTTCAGTATCAATAACAAGTAATATAATTTTTTTTTTTTAAAGTCAATTCCCACTTTATTTCACTCTATTGCAGAAAGTCCTTTATAAATAATTTTCTTCTTTTTAAGTTTATCTGGCGCCATCTATGGGTAGATATATTTTCGCAACTTAAATCTAAAAAAAAAAAATTAAAATGAATTAATTAAATTTAATTACTGAATTAATATTTGAAAAAACTGTATTAACATTCAGTGTCATCCACTACAAGTTTAAAAAAAAAAAAAATGTATTTGAACTGGAGTGGATGAATAGAAAGTATTTTATGAACGATTGAAAATTTGAGCAAGATATATATAGGGAGAGAGTGTGAGCTAATAGAAGAATTGAAAAAGAATGATTACTGAAAGTGAATTTTTAAAATCCAACAATTAACAATTCAATAAGTTATACTGTTAATTGTATCTTTGCAATTAGGGTGAGTTTAATGTAGATATACTTTATTAGGCGCAAGATATTTATTTATTTATTATTACTATTATTATTATTCGCATAGTAATTTTTTATATATTATGTATTCTTTCTTAAAAACATTGGCTGTTCTAAGAAAAATACATAATACATTAAAAATACCTACTACCCAATATATAATACCTTAAATATAATTAAAACTTAAATTAATTGAACTTCTAAATTTTCTTTTTTTTTATCTTTTTGTAATTTGAATTGAATTATGTACGTAATTTTTTAAAAACATATTTATCTGCAGTTGGTGTAAATTTTTGTAATTTTTTATTCCAGTTAAAGATTGTGTGGGATACATAATTTCATCATGGAAGATTCATTTCTGAAGGACACTTGGATGAACCTCAACCTTCTGCTACTTACAGGTTAGACAGCTTCCCTTATTTATTTACAGCAGTGTATAAAACTAATTCACTCACAAGTCATATCAGTTTTTTTCTTTGCGAGAAATTTGCTTAGCTCTTAGTGTGTGTCTTAAATACTGTGGCTAAATCAAACTTAAGAAAAACGCTATTTTCATATATCTGTGCAGCAAATCCGGATGATTCCGAACTACTTTTTTTTTTTTTTATCTGTCTTTAGGTTTTGCTTTTAGTGAACCACTTTTAATTGCTGTTTCGCTACAAGCTCCTGTTTACAGATAAATCAACATTTCAATCGTGGAATAAAAGGCATTTTTAATGTTTTCTTCTATGGAATGGTATGATTAAATGGCTTCCTTATGAAATGGCATATTAATTAAAAATTGTTTTAATAATACTTCAAAAGTTTGCATTAGCTTTCAAAAGTTAAATCTCGTTCAAGAATTTATTACATTTTTGTTTCGTTTTCCTTTTATATAAAACAATAATCACGCTAATAAACATAATAACAACTGTTTATCATCTTATATATATAAATAAATTCTCCTGTACATGTGTAAGTCACTTAGGTCCTCCTAAACTGCTTCTGGACTGATTTCATTTTTTTGTATGTGTTTGAGAAAACATGGAGAAAGTGTTCATACTTTTTCTTTGTTTTAAGTTGCCACCAGGTTATTGCTGTATATCTATATCTTCTATGGCGTTCAAAAATCACTATGAAAATTTTTTATAATATGTATTAGAGTATGGAAATTAGGTTCGCGCTACAACAAAGCACGCTAAGCACTGATAATGCCAAGACTCATACAGGACTGTCAAGAAAACTGATATCACAGAAAATTGAGTATAAACATTATACTGGAACATGGATAATTATACTCTGATATGAAATCTTCTACAACTACTTTTTTTGGATTATACAACGTAATAATTCCTTGACAGTATTATATAACAATAATATAAATAATAAACAATATCACATCATATAATAATAAGATTATTACTACTTAATAATAATAATTATTTTATATATATATAATATAATATAAGTATTACATATGTATATATAATATATATTATATTCATTTATTATATATATATATAATAATAACCTCATATATATATATATAATAAATGCTTGAATAATTAATCAAATAAAACATTTTAAAAAGAATTAGTTTTTGAACGTCATAAATAAGTTTTTTTGTATATAAGCAAAACTGAAACATATCAGTTAAAAGTATTACTCATTGGTTTAATTTGTATACTATTTCAAAAAAACTTCGATTTAGTAGACTTCTCCAATGTGTATCAATAATTATTTACGTTTTTACTTCCAAATATTTCTTTTTCCGCTCAAAACTGTTCCGGTTATAAAAAAAAGCAGAAAAGGGAAAACTTTCTTCTTAATTGGTACTAATCAAATTTCCATGCCATCGGAAAGGCATCCCTGGCATGAAAAAGAAGGAAGTCGTCATGTTTTTGTGTCACGACTCCAGTTACGAGCTGTCATTTCCCTTCGGTTCTGCGTTGTCAAGAATGAATGTCGAGCCACTCATTTTGTATCTTTCACTTTAATTGAGTTAACTGTAACCTTATACGGGTGGTGGAATGGATAAAAAAGAATTTCGTTGGGTTTCGAGAGTAAATGGAAGAAGCCTTCGTATATCAAGTTTAATTCTAGAACGTATTTTTTTTGTAGAATATTTTTATTTTTGTAATTTAATATTTTTAACAATGTAATTTTACTTGTAAAGAAAAAAATTGTTGTTAAGGTTTGATACATAGGATTGAAAATTTAAAATTCACAGAAAGCCTCTTACACTAAATAAAAACAAGGTTTGTTTTTCATTATGTGTACACACCTCATTTAAGTAACGAATGTTTCACAGTGGATAAATACCATTCGAATTTATTTAGTTTATTAAAGTTGAATCGCCTCTTTTAGATTTGAGTCTAATGTCAATAAGTAAAAAAATATTTTAGTAATAATAAAAGTAAAAAAAATTTAATATTTGATTTGCTGTTTTTTTCAGATTTTTTAATGTAATAATTTTGTTATCATTTATTATTATATATTCTATGTACTTTAAATAAATCCTGTTACAAGAAAATATTCTATCTGTTTACCTATAACAAATAATGTATCTAAGTTAATTCGCAAAATAAGTATTAATTTTTAATAAGTATCTTAATTAACTACTGTGAAAGTTTTTCCATTTATGAGGGATTGTATTATAAAAAATTATAAAAAATATTTTATTTATTTTTTAAGTCTCTTTTTAATCATATTACCACTATACAAAGGTGATACCTGTAACCATTCACCTTTTATAAAATTTATAGCTTTATTTTAATGTTTAATGTGATCATTTTTTAGTTGATTTTAATTAAGTAGCAATTTGACATAATGCCATTCGTCTCCTGAAGGGATGACCTGGCAGTGGATGTTGATGTTTGTTAATGGTTCAGAATCCACGTTATAATTCTATATTTTTAATAATTGTAATTCTATAAATTTAATTGTATTATATTTTTTATTCATTCTTTACTATTACTTAATCGTGAAAATTTTATGCAAATATATTTCTATTGAAAATTGATGCACTTTATACTTATAGATTGAAAAAATATTTTTTTAAAATTTATATTGTTATGTTTGAATGCATATTAATGAATAATTATATACATAATTGTATATGCATAATTAAAAGAAATTTTTATCATAAGATAGGTTAAAAATCATAGTATAATGATTTTGACTATCTTTAACAAAAATACAACATTTTTTTTCATTTGAAACAATTTTCATTTCAGTGTGTTATAGTTTTTATAAAACTATAACACACGTGAAAATATAAGTATAAATGAAAATGTTGTATTTTACAAAGATAGTATAAGATATATAAAGATTTTTATAAAACTATAACACACGTTAATAACACAAACTAAACACAAAACGCAACACAAACTATAACACGTTATAGTTTTTATAAAACTATAACACACGTGATTTATAGTTTTTATAAAAACCATTTTTTAAGTAGTACATGAATAATAATTTTGCATATCTATTTTTTATTTCAACTAGTTTATAAAAAGTAGAATTATTAAATTGCTAAATAAACATGAGGAACTTGATGTTAAAAAATTTATTGTCTATTCCTAAGTAAAGTATTTTTCATGTAATTTAGGTAGAAATCGTAGTAATTAATTATTATCACACCTGAACGAATAATGTTATTTTTGAAATTTTTAAATCTTATTCAGGTTAGATTAATTTAGGCACGGTAAATCTTAAAAAAGAATTATGCACATTTCCCATCTTATTGTTGAAGATGAAAAATGTAGAAAATCATACCCACTAACCAATGATGAATTACTTGTCATACTGGGTGTAACTTATCATGACTTAACAACGAAAAAAGTCCCATAAAGTTTTTGAAGAATTTTTTTCTGATAAAAATGGTCTAGATTCAACTGACCCCAATTCTAAAAAACTGAGAACGAAGACAATTTTTCTTATAGATGGACGAAAGATACTAGTCGAAACTAACTATAAACTAAAATTGTGAGACATTTTGTTCGAATAATGATTAAGGTTTTTTTTATAATGATATTTATTTTAAAAATTCGATAATAATTATCGTTTTTTTTTACCCAATTCTTTTTACAAAATATCGATATATGACATGTTAGCTTAAAAATAAATTTCTAAATAATCTTATTTTCAATATTTTTCATTATTGGAAATTTACACCAGGTGTAGCCAATTCAAATGATCTTGCAGGCCGCATATAAAATTATATATCCCCATATTAGATTTTAGATCCCTTATAGACTTTTTTTTGTAGTGAAAAATTGAAATATAATGAGTTATTATTTTTGTGTTTACTATTATTCTTACACGTAAACATAGATACTATAATAATAATTATTGCGCACAATAAACTCACATTTTAAAGAAATATATAACATTAAAAAAATGAAATCGTTAAAAATATTTATTGCCATACTTTGTTTCTCCCACTCTTTCACTTAGCTTTTTACGAATCGATCTGAATTTGGGTATTTGCACATGATAGTGATATTGCAGGTTAGCGTCCGTTATGTTTGAACGTGTTTTGGGTTTGGTCAATTTCATTTTAGTAAAAAATGATTCGCGGGTGTAAGTTGAATCAAAAGCGCTAACAACTTCAACTAAGGTTCTGGTTGCTATCAACAATCCAATGTACTTATCTAAGGATGGTCATTGCGCCACTTACAGGGAACATAGAACCTGTTATATTAGATGTTTCAAGAAGCGCGCGCATCATGATACCTGTAAACTCATAATTAAAACAGGTATTTTCTGTCATATAATCGCAAGAATACTAGTTTAAACCAAAGTTTAATGTTTTTCTCACAATTTCTACAGTTAATTTTTGAATACATGGATGAAGATATAATGTATTTTTTTAATACATTGGTTTTCATGACTTTGGCCATTATAAAATAAATCTATTTTGTAAAAGTGTAATAAATCTCAAGGGGCGGAAAAATTTTCAAAGGCAGGCTGCAGATTGACCTTCCCTGATTTTACACTTAGGATAATGATCCGATTAATTAAATACATTTAAAAGAAACATTGTTATGACCCCTGTCCTCGACATTGGACCAGATATATTACAAAGTTTTCGAGACAGGCTGACTATAATTGGCCGTGATTAGTAAAATGTCGGTCATTTGATGACAACTTTAGAAATATGTTGACAATTTTTCACGAGTGTCAGTTAAATTAGGAAACATTACTAAGCATATTAATCATTTGAAAATGTGCGAGTTACTTTGTTGGTCCAATGTTCAAACTTGGTGTAACACAATTTGGAGAGGAAACACCAGTAATAATGTCATTGGCTATCCTTCTAATTAGCAACAGATTCGCGTGCTGCTATCTTATGTTCACACTGCCAGATTCAGTTTAATTTTTTTGTTAGGATTTTAACAAAACCTTAATCACAAACTCTAAGACTGCTATTGAGAGTATTAAGTACAATCTATTTAAACATTTATTTTAAAGAAAATATGAATTTTTTTAGATGCATTGAATCTGTTAAAACATTGTTGATATTTTTATAGAATTTTAATTAACTTTTTTAATAAAAAAAACTGGAAACATATGTAGATGAAATTAAAGGTTAGTGTTTATTTTATTCATGCAATAAAAGCTTTAAACTCGAAATAAAATATAAGAATACAAATTGCGGACTCGTAAATACCAGGTCATTGGTTATTGATATAACTTAAGTTGGATTTCCACTAGATAATAACTGGATACTAAAATTTCACTTCCTAGAATACAAGCCCATCAGAAACCTGAGAGGCTAGTATTCTATGACTTCCTTGCCAAATAGGCTTTCCGATAGGCTAACTTCTTCTAACTTCTTCACTTCTACGTCACTTTTTAAAAAATAAAATTGCAAATCATAGGGATAAATTAATTGTATTTATAAATATTGCACAATCTATAAAATATTGATATCAAATTAAAATATAAATATTTATACGTAATAATTAATAAATTCATTTAATAATGATTGATAGTTTCTATCAAATATGTCAGAAAGTCTTTACATTTTTCAAATAGTTGTCTCTGAAAAAATTGCTAATGGTAGAAATGATAATTAGAGCACTCCTGTATTATGAAATTGAAGTACTGCAAAAGCAATATAAAGAAGTAATTTTTAAAAATTGACTCTAGCAATATAAGTACTAAAGTATTAAAACTTATATATTTCTAGATGTTGGTTTGTAGTTGTAGTCGGTTTGATTGGTTTGGACCAAAATAGAAGCAAACACTTTCACTTTGAGAAGTGAATATATGGCATACTTTGTAATATTATTCAAAATAATTCCTAAACTTGTTTTTAAAAATAAAACTGATTTAGTGTTTTATAAATCAGAATAGTACTGAAAGAATGTCTAGTATTTTTAAACTATAAATAAAAATAAATACATTTTTGATTTACAAAATGCTTCTTTTGTATTTACTTCTTTTTGTTTTTGTCTTTGAAAGTATACCTTTATAAGGTATTTCTTGTTGTGTTTGAGTCGTTTTGTGTTGAAGTCGGTTTGATTGGTTTGGACCAAAATAGAAGCAAACAATTTCACTTTGAAAAGTGAATATTTGGCATACTTTGCAATATTATTTGAAATAATTCCTAAACTTGTTTTCAAAAATAAAACTGATTTAATGTTTTATAAATCAGAATAGTACTGACAGAATGTCTAGTATTTTAAACTATAAATATTAAAACAAATGCATTTTTGATTTGAAAAATGCTTATTTGTTTCTAGTCTTGCAAATCTTCCAGCGATATTTTACAATTCATAAGGAATTTCTTGTTGTGTTGAAATCGGTTTGGTTGGTTTGGAATAAAATATACCTGTGTGAAATAGACGTCAAAATATTAATTAGTGTTTGAGTTACGCTTTGCTTTGTGAGACGCTAAAAGTGAATCCGGCTATTTTGAAATGTCTGCATTAATTGAGCAAAGCACTTGCATTAAATTTTGTTTGGGAAACGTATAGAATGTTACAGAAGACATTCGGTGAGCATTCTTATATCGGGAAGAAATGTTTACAAGTGGTTAAACAGTTCAAAGGAGGTATAAAACGCGTTGAAGACGAAGAACCCTCTGGTCGACCATCAACCTCAACCGACGAAGCTCACGTCTAAAAATTAAAGATTTGGTGCTTGCAAACCGTCGATTTACAATTAGAGACCTTGTTGATGATCTTGGAATTTCAAAAGATTCAGTCAATTCCATTTTAGGCCTCAAACGTGTCCAATTTCGATTGTTACCGAAAACACTGAATGCACCAACTCACACTGCATTGATTCTTCGCGACTTTTTCGCCAAAAGGAAACCCATATCGCTCCACAACCATCGTTCATACCGTGCGACTTCTGGCTATTCCCTAAAAAGACTCAAAAAGATATTCAACGTGAATCGCCGCGCACTCTGAAGACCATCCTTGTCGATGACTCTTTAGCATACATTGAAGATTGAAAAAAAAAAAGTTGCCATATGTGCATTGTGTCCGTAGAGAATTACTTTGAAGGCAATGAAATAAATTTGGAAGAATAAATAAAGAGTTTCTGAAAAAAAAAATTGGTCTTACTTTTTAGGCACAGTAGTAGAAGCAAACAATGCCCTTTTGAAAAGAGAATATGTGCCATACTTTGTAATATTATTCGAAATAATTCCAAAAACTTGCTTTCAAAAATAAATCTGATTTAATGTTTTATAAATCAGAATAGTTCTCAAAACGTTGTCTACTATTTTAAACTATAAATATTAAAACAAATGCATTTTTGATTCGAAAAAAGGCTTACTTTTTTGTCTCCCAGCGACATTTTTTACAATTTATAAGAAATTTCTTGGAGACTTAAATTCAAATCTAGAATGACACGAAGCAAATAGCAGCAAGTGCGAGATAGCGGTCATGAGCGGCAAAACCGTTTTGGCGCCCTTCCAAGTTCGCGATAAGAATATATTTTTTGATATTTTCAGAAAGAAGGAAAAAAAATTGCCGTTCCGTATTCCATTTTCTTATCAATGACAGAGAATAAGCTGACATTATCTTGTGTGCATTCAACATTGACTACTCAAATGCTTTCTCTCGCCTATGAGGACAGCGCGCAAAATGTGTAAGAAAGCTGCCGTAATGATTAGAAATTATTCTCGTTAAAGATTTGACATGTTGTGCACTTTAATAGGCAGTGAGATGTGAGAAGAAGTTATTTATCTTCTTCTTCGTACAATATAAATAGATACGGAGAAAAAAAAATCAAGTATATTTATAAAATGTAAAAGTTTCATTTCACTAAACGACTTATAAAAAGGACAATTACTTGTTAATTTAAATAATGTCATAATAATAAATACAAAATAGCAGAATTTTTAATTCGTTATTATCCATGTAATTAAATTTTGAAATCTGAAAATTTGTTTCTTTTTTTAAATTAAGGACTTTTTACGAGGAAAATGTCAAAATGTAACCAAGGACAACCATAATAATTACTTAATTATTTTAGTCTTTAATAATCTCTAGTAAATGGCCGTTTTTTAGAAATTTCTGATATCTCAAAAATAATAATAATAATAATAAATTGCATAGTTCGCTTAACAATTCATATTTGGTAATTGATGCTTCGTTAGAAATTATGAGCATATTATAAAAATATTAGCATTTCAAGCGAAATATTAAATTAAACATAAATATAAATGTTATAAAAAGTGACAAATATTTATTACAAGTAAAAATTAAAACTTGGAAGCCAACAGTTTAAATTTTATTTTTCTGTGTACACAAGTATTTTGCAACTGTGTCAAAGCTAACTTTGTTAAAATTCATAATTATACTATATCTTTTGCATTTATATATTTCTTGTTTTTTCTAGCTTTTATCAGTGGTATGTCCGTAAATTTACATTTTTAAACTGCAGTCATTCTTGTGTACAAACTTAAATTCTTCTTCATTCATTCGAAAATGAATCTTAATTATAATAGTATCCATACCTAAAATTAAAAAAAAAAAAAAAGATAACTAATTTATAATTTAAATCTTATAAAACTAGTGCTTAAAAATGACAAAAAAATATAGAGGAATATTTAATAAAATATTGTTTGCATTTTATAAAGAAAACTATCTAATTTCATTAGATATAATTTATGGCATGAACATTTATATAAATAAATATATATTTGTATACCTTATGTGTGTTATAAATATTCATATATTTTATTTTTGTAATAATATATCTTATATTTATATTATTATTACTAAAATAAACTTTTGAAAACAAATATATTTCCTGATGTCTATAAGTTTCAAACGAATACATTTTAATAAAATGATAAAAATTCCGTTATTATGTTTTCTAGTAAGAAACAAATCTGTTAAATAAAAACAAAAAAGATACAGCTTAAACTGTAAAGTTGCGTGTCTAATTTGTCATAAAACGATTAGCCTAAAATTATATAAAAAATATTAAATACAAATTTGAGACTGCATAAAAAATTTAACTGTCTTAAATTGAAGAAATTTTAAATTTATACTAAACTATTAAGCCTAAAATATACATCAAAATGTAAATTTTTAAAAATAATATTTCATTTTTTTTTTATCTTTCTCAATACTTTTCTTCCTCGTATGTTCTGTAAATTTACAAAAAAATCCATTGTCAGTTATGCATATAAATCATAAAATTTTTATGCGTAGTTATAACTTTTTATTATAACAAAAATTAAATAGTGTAAATTGTGTTAATTCAATATTTTAAAATAAAGTTTAAATTAAATTATTAGTGTTATAATAGATAAAAATTGTTACTGTATGTGTAGGTGTAAAACATATATTAGCTTTTATTGCATTCATGCAATAAGAAATTTTAAGTAGAAATAAAAATATGCTATGAAGTGTTAAACATTTCAAATTAAACAATGAAAAATGTATTCTGGACTACACTATTATATCCTAAAATACATTTATAACTTTCAGATATGAAGTTATAAGCGTAATATTTAACCTCTTTCTGAAAAAAAAGTTAAATTTAAACATTTACATGTAATTTTAAATAATATTCTTTTACAATTATTATCTTATTTTTTTTTCTGTCTTGCAAGTTTTCCAGCGACCTTTTACAATAAAATTTCTTCGAGACTTAAATTCAAATCTAGAATGAATTTTAAGTATGTAATATTAAATAATATTCTTTTACAATTATTATCTTATTTTTACAATTATTATGTTATTATTATCTTAATATACATTAACTATCTAACTAAAATACTAAGTAAGTAAAACAAAGTAGAGCCTTTTCATATTAACAAATTTATTAAAAGTATTTTTAAATGTAATCTTTTATTTCAAACGTAAATGATTTAACAGTAGCATCTCCATATCTAAGTTAGGAATAAATTATATTTTAACGGTGCTTGTATAATGAAGACAAATCACGTTTCTAAACTTCTTGATATGGCATCCATTTTCCTTCCATGGTATAACTTCAAATTACTAAATAAAGTATGCTTTATGCTGGGGAATTTTTCTTCCACTTATATTCAGAATATTATAAATGACATCTCTTTGAGATATTAATTTCACCTAAATCTATCTGTCATCACGTGGAGATGAAACATATTTATCTTTCTTTGAGAAGGTTTGTAACACATTATTTTCTGTGGAAATTATTTCATTTAGTAATTTAATTAAAAGAATGCGTACAAATTTAGTTGTTGTTTGTTGCCAATCATGTATATAAATCATGAAGAAAAATGTATGTTATTATAGTATTTATTTTAACAGAATTGGGACTCTTTGTTTGGGGATAGTTAAACATTGAAACATAATATTTGTTGTTGTTTCTTGTTTCTTATCTCTCTTAATGGATAGTAACATCTAGACCAAGTCCAATTGTTGTTGTTTTCTTGTTTCTTAACTCCTTTAATGGACAGTAACATCTAGACCAGATCCAATTTGTTGTTGTTTCTTGTTTCTTATATCCTTTAATGGACAGTAACGTCTAAACCAGTCCAATATGTTTTTTTTGTTTCTTATCCCTCTTAATGGACAGTAACATCTAGACCAGATCCAATTTGTTGTTGTTTCTTGTTTCTTATCTCTTTTAATGGACAGTAACATCTAGACCAGATCCAATTTGCTGTTGTTTTTTATTTCTTATTCCCCTTACTGGACAGTAACATCTAGGCCATGTCCAATTTATTGCTGTTTCTTCTTTCTTATCCCCCTTAATGAACAATGACATATAGACCAAGTCCATGAGTCCAAGTCCGTGTGCCCTCATGGATGGAGGGAAAGCAGGCTTGTGTTGTGATGGAGCACTTGTAGGTCGAAGTCTGACTTGGCTCCATGTCGCTGAAGAAGGAGGACAGTGCCTTCCGGAGTACCTTACACATTATTTGCAGATACTTTTTAATTTGGTAAAATTTGACGATAAAAGTATCAAATTTTTAATACGATGAAACATACTTCAAATTAATACTTTATTTTTGCTTCATTGCTTGTAGCAATATAAGTAGCAATAAGTAATAAAAAATATGCATAGATAACATTATCTATACAGAAAGAAATGTAGAAAAAAAAAAATAACAAAATGAATTTTTACTACAGTTATGATAAGATGAGATGTGTATATATGTATGTGGAAAAAGTAATTTGATTATTCTTAAAGTTTCCTAATAACTTTCAGAAATAAATCAACATTTCAATCGTGGAATAAAAGGCATTTTTAATCATTTCTTCTCTATGAAATGGTATGATTAAATGGCTTCCATATCAAATGGCATATTAATTAAAAATTGTTTTAATAATACTTTAAAAGTTTTCTTTAAATTCATCAAGCATTTATTACATTTTTTGTTTCGTTTTCTTTATATAAAACAATAATAATGTTAATGAATATAATTACAATTTAATATCTCTATATACGTAATTCTTCTGTTCTTTGAGTTAGTCCCTTGGAGTCCTTTGGATTCAGAATTGGATCCGGTAGGTGGCGTTGCAATCGATATATTTTATATATATATAAATTCTTCTGTGCATGTGTTTGTCACTAAAGTCCTCCCGAACTGCTGGACCGATTTTGATGAAATTTTTGTATGTTTTTTTACAAAACATGAAACATCTGTGTATGCTACCTCATTTGATGCAAGTCACCACCAGATGGGGCTGCAGTACGTCAACTTCTATACAGTTCAACCTTCTATACGGTTCAGTTCTATACAGATCTTCAGTTTCATCTATGAAAATTGGTAATAATATGTATTCGACTATGGAAAATAAGTTCGCGCTGTCCATATTATTGTTACTTGCCGCCAGATGGTGCTGCAGACTTTCATCTTATATACCGTTCAAATAATATCCATGATTATCAGTATGCACATATATTGGAACATGGAGAATATATTCGCGATATGTAACTTTCTATAATGTTATTTTTTTTTTAGCAGGACAACATATGCCAAGTTCTGCTAGTGTAAAATAAATGTAAACAAATAATAGTAAGAACACTAATATAATAATAACCTTATATAAACAGTAATAACAAATGTGTCATTAAATTAAATCAAATCAAAAATATGTTTGAATGAAATTTAGTTTTAAATACCAAAATTTTTATATATAAGCTTATCATGAAACATTTGTTAAATATTATTCATTATTTTAATTAGCACACAATCTTAAAAAAATCATTCGATTTAGTTGAGTTCTCAATATCTATGTCATTATTTACGTTTTTATTTCCAAATATTTCTTTTTCCGCTCAAAAAAAATATGCCGGTTATAAAAAAAGAGAGAAGGGAAAACTTTCTTCTTATTTGAATTACTAATCAAATTTCCGTGCCATCTGAAAGGCATCCCTGGCATGAAAAAAGAAGGAAGTCATCGTAATTTTTGTGTCACGACCCAGTTACGAGCTGTCATTTCCTTCGGTTCTGCGTTGTCAGAATGAATGTCGAGCCACTCATTTTGTGTCTTCCACTTTAATTGAGTTAACTGTAACTTTATAAGGACGATGGTAAGGATGAAAAAAAAATTTTGTTGCATTTCGAGAGTAAGTGGTGAAGAAGCCTTATGTACCAAGTTTAATTTTAGAATCTATTTTTTTTTTTAAGACTATTTTTTTTTTTTATAATTTAATATTTTTAACAATGTAACTTTACTTGTTTCCAAGAAAAATTTTGCTGTTTAGGTTTGATACATTGATTGAAAATGCAAAATTCATACAAAGCCTCTTAAAAGAAATTAAATAAACAAGGTTTGTTTTATTATATGTACACATCTCAATGAAGTAACGAATGTTTCACAGTGGATAAATACTATTCTATTTCATTTATATTTTTGCAGTTGATTCTCAACTTTTAGAGTTGAGTCAATTGTCAATAAGTACAAAAATATTTTGATAGTAATAAATGTAAAAGAAAAAAAAAATGAAATATTTACTTTGCTATTTTTTTTCAGATTTTTTTTAATGTAATAAATTTGTTAACATTTATTATTATTTATTCGTTGTACTTCAAATAAATCGTCTTACAAGAAATATATTTTGTATGAACCTGTAACAAATAATATATCTCAATTAATTCCAAAATAAGTATTAATTTTTTAATAAGTGTCTTAATTAATTGCAAATGTTTTTTTTTCCATTTGTAAGAGATTCTCATCTTACAAAATTATAAAAATATTTTATTACTTATTTTTTAACTGACTGGATTTAATCATGTTACACAACACAAAGATGATTCATGTAACCAGTGTTTACTTTCTTGCAATATTTATAGCTTCATTTTAATGTTTAATACGATTATTACATAGTTGATTTTAAATAAGGAGTAATTTGGCATAAGGCCATTCGTCTCCTGAAGGGACGACCTGGAAGTGGCATGGATGTTTGTTAATGGTTCGGAATCCACGTTAAGCTGTAGTTCCTGTCCCTCTGTTAAATAATAAAATATATAATTATATATTTTAATAATTGTAATTCTATAAATTTAATTCTATAATATTTTTATTCATTCTTTACTATTACTTAATCATGAGAATTTTATGCAAATATATTTCTATTGAAAATAGATGCACTTTATACTTATAGATTGAAAAATATTTTTGATATTTATATTGTTATGTTCGAATGCATATTCATGAATTGTTAAGTATAAATTATTGTATATGCAGTAATTAAAATAAATATTTGTCAGAAGACAGTCAAAATCGTTTTATACCATGATTTTTAACCTATCTTTAAAATAAGACAACATTTTCATATGAACGATACTTATATTTATTTAATAAAACACATATGATTTCTAGTTTTATAAAAACTTTTTTAAAAATAGTCCTCGAATAATAATTCCATAGTATAATTAATTATAAGAGTATTTATAATTAATTATAGTATATTTATTAATTCTACTTTTTATAATTACAAAGATTATCAAAAGTAGAATTATTAAATTGTTGAATGAACATGGACCGTGATTTAATTAAGATGTTAAAAATTTACGGTCTATTCTTAAGTAAAGTATTTTCATGTAATTTAGGTAGAAATCGTGGTAATTAAATATTATCACACCTGAATGAATAATGTTACTTTGAAATTTTTAAATCTTATTCAGGTTATATTAATTTATGCACGATGAATCTTAAAAAAGAATAAGAGTTATGCTTTTTCCCATCTTATTGTCGAAGAAGAAAAATGTAGAAAATCATACCACTAGTCGATGATGAATTACTTGTCATACTGAGTGTAACTTATCATGACTTAACAACGAAAAAAAAAAGTCCCCTAAAGTTTGGAAGAATTTTTTTTTTTTTCTGATAAAAATGGTCTAGATTCAACTGACCCCAATTCTAAAAAACTGATAACGAAGAAAAGTTTTCTTATAGATGAACGTAGTAAGATACTAATCGAAACTAACTATAAACTAAAATTGTGAGACATTTTGTTCGAATGATGATTAAGGTTTTTATAAATATATTTATTTTAAAAAAATCGATAATAATTAAGGTTCTTTTTTTTTTTAATCAATTGCATTCTTTTTACAAAATATAGATATACGACATAATCTATGCTGTTAGCTTTAAAATGAACTTTTAGACAATATTATTTTCAATATTTTTTATTATTGGAAATTGACACTAGGGTAGCCAACCAAATGAACTTGTGAGCCAATTTGGAAATGCACCATAACTCCACAGGCCGCATATAAAATTATATATCCCCATATTTGATTTAGACTCACTATAGACATTTTTTTGGATTGAAAAAGCAAAACATAATGAGCTATTATTATTGTGTTTACTATTACGTCACAGAGGTCACTTAAAGTGAAACGTAGAACCTGTTGTATTAGATGTTCCAAGATGAGCGCGCATCGTGATAATTGAAAACTCAGAAATAAAATAGGCAATATTTGTCCTATATTCGCAAGAATACTAGTTTAAAAATTAAAAATAAAATATAAAAGTAATCAAATATAAAAGTAAATCAAATATAAAGTAAATCAAATATAAAGTAAATCAAATATAAAATAAAAGAAATATAAATAAAAGTAAATGAAATATAAAGTCAATCAAATATAAAGTAAATTTAATATAAAGTAAATCAAATATAAATAGAATCAAATATAAAGTAGATGAAATATAAAGTAAATCAAATATGAAAGTGACCAAATATAAAAAAACAAACATAAAAGTAATCAAATATAATAGTAATAAAATATAGAAGTAAATCAAATATAAAGTAATTAAAATAAAGTAAATAAAAGTAAATCAAATATAAATCAAATATAAATAGAATCAAATATAAATAGAATCAAATATAAATAAAAACAAATATAAATAGAATTAATTTTTAATTTTTTTCATAATTTCAACAGTTAATTTTTTAATATACACAAATAATGTATATGCAGAAATAATTATATGTATTTTTTTAATACATTGATTTTCACTACTTTGGCAATTATAAAATATATTTTGTAAAAGTGTGATAAATCTCATGGACTAGAAAATGTTCAAGGCGTGCGCGGGTTGGCCACGCCTAATTTACACTTTTACACATGGGATAATGATCCGTTTAATTAAATACATTGATGTTACGATCCCTGCTATCGAAAGTGGACCAAATATAATACAACGTTTTCGAGACCGGCTGACTATAATTGACCGTGATTAGGAAAATGCCGGTCGTTTGATGACAAATTTCGAAATACGTTGACAATTTTTCACGAGTGTCAGTTAAATTAGGAAACACTGCTAAGCATATTAATCATTTTAAAATGCGCGAATTACTTTGGTGTCCTAATGTTTGTACATGTTGTAACGCAATTTAGAGAGGAAACACCAGCAATAATGACAGCGGCGCTTTTCTTCAAACCATCCAGCTGCTTTTATCTTATATTAACACTGGAAGATTCGATTTGATTTTATTATTTTTTTTTTTTAATGATTATAACAAAACTTTTAATCACAAATCATAAGATCTTTATTAAGAGTGAAAATCAGAATGGTACTGATGGCCGAGTAAACAGCGTTCGGTGTCGACTTTTCGGTTTCGAGTCCCGGCGGTACTATGGGTGTTTGTAGTGGTCAATGCAGTATGAGCTGGCGCATTCAGTATTTTCGGTATCAATCGAGATTTGACGCGTTTGAGGCCCAAAATGGAATTGACCGATCCTTTTGAAATTCCCAACATCATCAGCAAGGTCTCTAATTGGAAATCGACGGTTTGCAAGCACAAATCTTTAATTTTTGGACGTGAGCTTCGTCGGTTGAGGTGGATGGTCGACTAGAGGGCACTTTGTCTTCAACGCGTTCGCCGCCTTCTTTGAACTGTTTTTGCTAATTCAAAGCACTTTTTTTCTATTATAGTAATGCTCACCGAATGCCTTCTGCAACATTCTACACGTTTACGCAAAAAAAAAAAAAAAAAATTAATGCAAGTTCTTTGCTCAATTAATTTAGACATTTCAAAATCGCCAGAATTTTTTAGCGTCTCACAAAAAACCAAGCGTAGCTCAAACACTAATGAATATTTTGAGGTCAAATTTCAGACAGATGTCAAGGAAGTGCAGCAACCTAAAAGAAAATGGAAATTCCAAAAGCCCTGAATATTAAATTTAAAACTGGTCTTACTTTTTGGACACAGTAGTATATGTAGTATGAAATCGAATTACTAACAATTGAATATAAACTACACAATTTTTGAAAATTGACTTCCTAGCAATATAAGTACTAAAGCAATAAAAATTATAAATTTGTAGACGTTGATTTGAAGTCGGTTTGGACAAAAATAGAAACAAAGAATTTTGCTCTGAAAAAAAGAATATGTGCCATATTTTTTAATATTATTCGAAATAATTCCTAAACTTGCTTTCAAAAATAAATTTGATTTAGTGTTTTATAAATCAGAATAGTTCTCAAAACGTTGTCCACTATTTTAAACTATAAATATTAAAAAAAATGCATTTTTGATTCGAAAAAGGCCTATTTTTTTGTCTTCCAGCGGCGTTTTTTACAATTTATAAGAAATTTCTTGAGACTTAAATTCAAATCTAGAATGACACGAAGCAAATAGCAGCAAAAATGCGAGGATAGCGACCATGAGCGGCAAAACCGTTTGGCGCCCTTCCAAGTTCGCGATAAGAATACATTTTTTGATATTTTCCAGAAAAAAAGAACAAAAAAATGTGCCGTTCCGTATTCCATTTTCTTATCAATGACAGAAAATAAGCTGACATTATCTTGTGTGTATTCAACATTGACTACGCAAATGCTTTCTCTCGCCTATGAGGACAGCGCACAAAATGTGCAAGAAAGCTGCCAGTTTAGAAATTATTCTAGTTAAAGATTTGACATGTTGTGCACTTTAATAGGCTGTGAGACGTGAGAAGAAGGTATTTATCTTCTTCTACATAACAATATAAAAGATATAGGAAAAAAATCATGTTTATTTTGAAAATGTTAAAAGTTTCGTTAAACTAAACAACTTATAAAAAGGGCTTAATTACTTGGGAATTTACATAATGTCATAATAAATACAAAATGTCAGAATTTATAATTCGTTATTATCCATTTAATTAAATTTTTGAAATTTGATATTTTGTTTCTGTTAAATTAAGGACTTTTTTTTTCACAAAGGAAGCTGTCAAAATGTAACCTAAAGAAAAACATAATAATTACTTAATTATTTTAGTTATTATAAATCTCTAGTAAATGGCCGTTTTTTTTTTTAAAAATTCTCAAAAAAGATATTATATTGCATAGTTCGCTTGATAATTCATATTTCGTAATTGATATTTTGTTAAGAATTAGGACCATTTTAAGCAAAATATTTAATAAAAAAAAATATATGTAATTGTTAGAAATAGTGATAAATATTTATTATGAGTAGTAATAAAAATTTTGAAGTCAACTAAAACTCCTATTTATCTATGCACACATGTATTTTGAGGCTGAGTCAAAACTAACTTTGTTTTTAAAAATTCATAGTTATATTTTTTGGATTTACGCATTTCTTGATTTTTGTTTAGGTTTTATTATTGATTTATAAATCATAAATTTACATTCTTAATCTATAACTTTTCTTGTATACGATCTTAAACTCTTTTACATTTGCATTCCTGCAAAATTTTATCTTAATTAAAATATTATCCATACCTATATTTAAAAAGAAATTAAAAATAATTAAAAATTTGTATATTATAAAACTAGTACTTTAAATTGATAAAGAACTGTAAGGAATCATTAATAAAATATTATTTACAATTCACAACAAAACTAATTTCATTGACATATGACAAATTATTTATTGTTATATAATTGCTCCTATTCATATAAAAAAAATATATATATGTTTTATAACAGACGTATAATACATAAACATATATACGTCTGTTATAAATATTCATATATATATTTTTTTGATAATATATTTATTACTTTAGTGATAAAGTAATATTTTAAAAAAGAAATATATTTCTTGATGCCTATAAGTTTCAAACGAATAAATCTCTATAAAAAACGATAAAAATTTCGTCATTATCTTTTCTAATGAGAAACAAAACTGAAAATAAAAATAAAAAAATATTCAAATTAAATTATAGAAAATATATTAAATACAAATTTCAGACTGCATAAAATATTTAACTGTCTTAAATTAAGGAAATTTTAATTTATACTAAACTATTCTGCCTATAATATGCATCAAAATATATTTTTTTAAGCATAATAATTCATGTTTTAATTTCACAATACTTTTCTTTTCGTATGTCATATATATTTACAAAAAAAAAAAGGTTTTTTGTTCGTAATTTCACGTTTTTCCATTGTCAGTTAGGCATATTAATTATAAAATTTTTATGCGTAATTGTAATTTTTTATTATGACAAAAAATTAAGTTGAGTAAATTGTGTTAATTAAATATTTTAAAATAACGTTTGAATTAAATTACTATTGTTTTAATACATAAAAAGTTATTAATATATATGTAACTGTAAAGCATACGATAACTTTATCACATTCAAATAATATTTTTTAAGTAGAAACAAAAAATATATATAACAAAGAATTAACTATTTCAAATTAAAAAATGAAAAATGTAATCTATACTATTGTACTTAAAATGTATTTATAACTTTAAGAAATGAAGTTATAAGCGTAATATGTCATAGCTTTCTGAATTAGTTAGTTTAAACATTTACATGTAATTTTAAATAATATTCTTTTACAATATTATCTTATTTTTACAATTATTATTTTATTATCATATTTTTTTTTTTTCTGTCTCGCAAAGTCTTCCAGCGACATTTTACAATTTATAAGAAATTTCTTGAGACTGAAATTCAAATCTAGAATGAATTTTAAACATGTAATTTTAAATAATATTCTTTTTTACAACTATTATCTTATTTTTACAATTATTATGTTATTATTATCTTAATATATATTAACTAACTAACTAACCTACTAAGTAAGTAAAAAAAAGTAGAGCATTTTCATATTAACAAATTTATTAAAGTATTTTTAAATGCACTGTTTTATTTGAAAAGTAAATGATTTAACACTAGCATCTCCAATCTAACGCAGGAATAAATTATATTTTAACGGTGCTTGTATAATGAATGAAGACAAATCTTGCATCCATGATTTAAATTCAAATAGTTGAATAAAGTGTGCTTTATGCTGTGGAATTTTTTTTCTTCTTCATATTCAAAATTTTATAAATGGCATCTGTTTGAGATATTAATTTCACCTTAGTCTATCTGTCATCATGTGGAGATGAGATTTATTTATCTTTCTTTGAGAAGATTCGTAACACATTTTCTGTGGAAATTATTTCGTTTAGTCGTTGAATTAAAAAGATGCATATAAATTTATTCTTATATTTAGTTGTTGTTCATTGTCAATCATGCATATAAATCATGAAGAAAAATGTGCGTTATTATAGTATTTATTTTAACAGAATTGGGACAGTTTGTTTTGGGATAGTTAAACATTGCAACATAACATTTGTTGTTGTTTCTTGTTTCTTATCAATCTTAATGTACGGTAACATCTTGACCAAGTTCAATTTGTTGTTGTTTCTTGTTTCTTATCAATCTTAATGGACTGTAACATCTTGACCAAGTTCAATGTGTTGTTGTTTCTTGTTTCTTGTCAATCTTAATGTACAGTAACATCTTGACCAAGTTCAATTTGTTGTTGTTTCTTGTTTCTTATCAATCTTAATGTACAGTAACATCTTGACCAAATTCAATGTGTTGTTGTTTCTTGTTTCTTATCAATCTTAATGTACAGTAACATCTTGACCAAATTCAATGTGTTGTTGTTTCTTGTTTCTTATCAATCTTAATGGACTGTAACATCTTGACCAAGTTCAATGTGTTGTTGTTTCTTGTTTCTTGTCAATCTTAATGGACTGTAACATCTTGACCAAGTTCAATGTGTTGTTGTTTCTTGTTTCTTATCAATCTTAATGGACTGTAACATCTTGACCAAGTTCAATTTGTTGTTGTTTCTTGTTTCTTATCAATCTTAATGGACTGTAACATCTTGACCAAGTTCAATTTGTTGTTGTTTCTTGTTTCTTATCAATCTTAATGGACTGTAACATCTTGACCAAGTTCAATTTGTTGTTGTTTCTTGTTTCTTATCAATCTTAATGTACAGTAACATCTTGACCAAGTTCAATGTGTTGTTGTTTCTTGTTTCTTATCAATCTTAATGGACTGTAACATCTTGACCAAGTTCAATGTGTTGTTGTTTCTTGTTTCTTGTCAATCTTAATGGGCAGTCACATCTTGACCAAGTTCAATTTGTTGTTGTTTCTTGTTTCATAACCACCTTAATGGACAATGACATTTAGACCTAGCCCATAAGTCCAAGTCGCGTGATCTCATGGATGGAGGGAAGACAGGCAGATTCTATTGTGATGCAGCACCCGTAGATCGAAGTCTGACTTGGCTCCGTGTCGCTGAAGAAGGAGGGCAGTGCCTTACGGATAACTTTTAGGGGTATTGTATAGGGGTGGGAGCGTAAAACCCGCAAAACTCCAACCAAGTAGTCAGGCTAAAGAGGCAGGAAGATAAACATCACAAACGCCATCGAAACCCTGGTTTTTTGAAACAGTGTCTACAACAGTGTCGCCTGCGGATTGAACCTCGGACCTAATACTCATCAGCGGAGAGCGTTGCCACTGAGGTTAGAGTCGGGTCACATAATATTTGAATTGAATTATTATTGTTTTCTTGAAGAAAATTGTATGAACATATGTAGGTGAAATTAATGGTTAAGTTTTATTTTATGCATGCAATAACAGCTTTGAACTCGAAATAAATGTTATTACAAATTTCAGACACTGAATAGTAGGGTATTAGTTATTGATAATTTGAAGTAAGAACTTTAATTTTGAAATCTACTGATTGTATTTGGATTTGTACTGCATAATTACTGGATACTAAAATTTCAGGTCATAGAAAACTTGGCAATCAGAAACCTAATTTTTTTGCCAAATAAAAATTCCGATTGGCTAGCATTCCACGATGTGAAATTTTAGCTTCGTTGGAGACCCACTTTTACAACCACAGGAAAATTGCAGAAGAGTAAAGCCTTTGTGATAGTTAAATTTTTTTTCGAGATAACTATTACACATTTTCATGGTACATTGGATAAATGCCAGTATAGATAATGCAACTGCTAATGTCATCTATATCTATACCGAATTCCCTCATTTTTAATTATAGGGGCAATAGTATGCGTCCCACTAACAGAAACGATTTATTACACCTTTAATACTTGCTTGCACTGCTTTAGTGAGTAATGAGTATGAAATTTCAAAACTTTTATTAGAATATCAAAGACTAACGCAAAAACATATTCTACGATGCTTCAATACAATATTTTGCTTCATACCTTTTGATAATAACGGATAATATAGATTTGTCTACTTTTTTTCGTTGAATAAAAACATTTAATTGATTCTTATTGATCAATTTCATACGACAGTAATAATTGAAGTAAATAATTATTTTTAAATAAATGGAAAAGCAATACTTCCATTCACATAATTACGAAAATTATTCCTCTCAAGTGTTTATTTTCTTAATAACAAATGTTATGATTCTTAATTTTATTCAAAAGTTCGTTAAAATTAGGAAATTTTACATTTTATTCGAATTTTTACAAATAAGTATTAACGTTTCATCTCTTCAGTATTTTAAAATATGAAAGAAACATAATTCTTATCAAAATGAAAAATCATCTAAAAGAAATAAATATATTTAAATGTGAAATTGGAAAGCTGGTAAAAATGAATAATTAACCAAAAAATCACATATTTTGTTTGAATTAAGATTAATTATTTTTGTTTTTGAATAAAAGCAAAATAAAAGTTAATTAAGCCTATAATTATCAATTGTAAATGAAATATAAAATTTTCCTTTTAGTGTCAAAATTCATAATCTAAAAACTCAAATTAAAAGTATAGACTTAAACCTTTGTGCAAAATAACTCGTATTATTTTAGCAAATTTAAAAAGCGTATTATTTTTATTAAATTAAATATGTCCAAAGAAATAAATTGAAGGAAGCGTTGTGAAAAGTTTGCTTTACTTAAAATTATTTTAATTAAATTTGGCCTCAATAAAGTAAAGAGAAAAATGAAATTAATTGAAAACTATTTTTCAATTTCGAAATTTTCCTTTTAAGTGTAGGAGAAACCTTACTCATTATTTGCTGATACTTTTAATTTGGTAAATTTTGACGATAAAGTATCAAATTTTTTAATACGATGTAACAAACTTGAAATTAATATTTTATTTTTGCTTCATTGCTTGTAGCAATATAAGTAGCAATAAGTAATGAAAATTTGCATAGATAACATTAATCCATACAGAAAGAAACGTAGGAAAAAAAGTAACAAAATGAATTTTTACAAGAGTTATTAAAAGATGATATGTATCTATATGTATGTGGGAAAAGTAATTTGATTATTCTTAAAGTTTCCTTAATAACTTTCAGAAATAAATCAACATTTCAATCGTGGAATAAAAGGCATTTTTAATCATTTCTTCTCTACGAAATGGTATGATTAAATGGCTTTCATATCAAATGGCATATTAATTAAAAATTGTTTTAATAATACTTTAAAAGTTTTTATAGCAATATAAACAAGTTTTTATATATAAGCAAATCTTGGATAATTTGTTAAATATTATTCATTATTTTAATTTCTATACTATCTTAAAAACCATCGAATTCAGTACACTTCCCCAATATCTATCAATCATTATTTACGTTACTTCCAAATATTTCTTTTTCATCTCAAAAAAATATGCCGGTTATAAAAAAAAAAAAAAAGAAAAGGGAAAACTTTCTTCTTATTTGAATTACTAATCAAATTGCCATGCCATCTGAAAGGCATCTTCTGCCATCAAAAGGAAGAGAGAAGTCATCGTAATTCTGAGTCATGACTCAGGTTACGAGCTGTCATTTCCCTTCGGTCTGCGTTGTCAGAATGAATTTCAAGCCACTCATTTTGTATCTTCCACTTTAATTGAGTTAACTGTAACCTTATACGGATGATGGTAGGGATAAAAAAAAAGAATTTTGTTGCAAATGTGTGCCTTCGTGTATCAAGAATGTTCTAGAATATATTATTTTAGAATATTTTTATTTTTATAATTTAATATTTTTAACAATGTAACTGTACTTGCAAAGAACAAATTTTGCTGTGCAGCTTTGATACATAGCATTGGAATTAGAAAATTCATAGAAAGCCTCTTATATTACATTTAAAAAACAAGGTTAGTTTTCTTATATATACAAAGCTCAATTAAGTAACAAATGTTTCGCAGTGGATAAATACCAATCGAATTTATTTAGTTTATTACAGTTGACTTGCATCTCAATTGCCAATAAATGAAAATAAATTTTAGTAGTAATAAAGGTAAAAAATTTTGTGTGTGTGTTTAGCAAAACAGGGAGAAAGTTTATTCTTTCCATTTGCTGTAAGCCGCCGCCAGTTGGTGCTGCAGTATATCAACTTCTATAGCGTTCAACCAATCGCTATGATAATTGGTAATAATATGAATTCGAGCATGTAAAATATGTTCGCGCTATCTATGTTTTTGTTACTTGACACCAGATGGTGCTGCAGCATTTCATCTTATATACCGTTCAAACTATATCCATGAAAATTAGTATGCACTTGTATTGGAACATGGAGAATATATTTACGATATGTAATTTTCTACAATGAATTTTTTTTTGTTGCACAAAGTATGTCAGTTCTGCTACTATATATATATATATTTGAACAAATAATAATACAAACAATAATTTAATAATAACCTGATCTAATAATAAGATTATTATTATATTATTGATAATTATTATATATATTTATTTTAATTAATATATAATAATAATAATAATAATAATTAATATATTATTATATAATAATAACCTTATATAAACAATAATAACGAATGCTTTATTAAATTAATTAAAATAAAAATATGTTTGAATAAAATTTAGTTTAAATACCAGAACAAGTTTTTGTATATAAGCACATCTTGAAACATAGTTAAATATTAGTCATTATTTTAATTTGTATACAATCTTAAAAACCATCCAATTCAGTACACTTCTCGAATATCTATCAATCATTATTTACGTTACTTCCAAATATTTCTTTTTCCGCTCAAAAAAATATGCCGGTTATAAAAAAAAAACAGAAAAGGGAAAACTTTCTACTTATTTGAATTACTAATCAAATTTCCGTGCCATCTGAAAGGCATCTCCTGGAATCAAAAAAAGGAAGTCATCGTAATTTTGAGACACGTCTCCGGTTACGAGCTGTCATTTCCCTTTTCGGTTCTGCGTTGTCAGAATGAATTTCGAGCCACTCATTTTGTATCTTCCACTTTAATTGAGTTAACTGTAACCTTGTAAGGACGACGGTAGGAATGAAAAAAAAAAAAGAATTTCGTTGGATTTCTAGAGTAAATGGTGAAGAAGCCTTCGTATATCAAGTTTAATTCTAGAATGTATTTTTCTTTTTTTGGAATATTTTTATTTTTATAATTTAATATTTTTAACAATGTAACTTCACTTGTTTCAAAGAACAAATTTTGCAGTTCAGTTTTGATACATAGGACTGAAAATGCAAAATACATAGAAAACCTCCTTAAAGAAATAAAATAACAAGGTTTGTTTTATTACATATACACGCTTCAATTAAATAACAAATGTTTCACAGTGGATAAATACCATTCTAATTTATTTAGTTTATTATAGTTAACTCGCATCTTTTAGAATCGAGTCAATTGTACGTAAGTAAAAGTGTATTTCAGTATAACAGTAAAAAATATTTGTTTAATATTTATTTTGCAATTTTTATTCAGCTTTTTTTAATGCAATATTTTTTTGTAGTCATATGTTATTTATTCGATGTACTTTAATTAAATCCTCTTAAAAGAAAAATATTCTGTAAAGTTCAGTAACAAATAAATCTAACCTAATTAATTGTAAAGTTTTTGACCGTTTGTAAGAGATTCTAATCTTACAAAATTATAAAAATATTTTCCTTATTTATTTTTTACCTTTCTGAATCTAATCATATTACCTGTATACATGGATGATGCATGTAACCAGTGTTTACTTTCTTGTAAAAGTTATAGATACATTGTAATTTTTAATACGATCATTACTTAGTTATTTTTAAATGTAGGGCAATTTGGCATAATGCCATTCGTCTCCTAAATGACCGATGTTTATTCAATATTGACCAGAAGCACATTGGTGGGACTGCTGCCACAATTTGGCACTATCACTCTTAAAATGGCATCTGGTGGTCTGAATATTAAGAAGAATAAGAACAAGAACTGAATAAGCAGAATTGAATATCACAATTAAACAGAATCAAAGACACTAGAAAGCATTTGATTCGGATTTCTTCTGCATTGGAAACAAAGATCTAACCATTCTATCACAACGCTATTAATCACGCTATTTGCTTTTGTCTTATATAGATTTTATAGACGTTAAATAAATTTCATCAGCTGAGTTCACTAAGATTAACTTATTTATTTTTTATAGACTTTATTTTTTAATAATAAAGAAATAATATGTGCAAAATTCATTAAAAATGTACTGCAGAAAGTGCAATAAAAAACCCCATCCAGTATCGAATTGTAAGATTGTAAATGTAAATATTTGCAAGAATTTGATACAATTTAATACAACTCTATCATTTTTTTATACCAGTTAATGTTATTAAATTGCCATTTTTTACATAAAAATATATTGATGAAACCCATCAAAATTCATTTAAAAAATAATAAAAAAAATCATCACCCATTTATAAAGAACCTCCCCCCCACCCACACATACACTCCAAAAATCCTTCGAATAAATACAATCTACCAAATCGTCTGACACGTATGAGCAACTGCCATTCCACAATCATTTGTATGACATTAATATCTCGCGATATGTATTAATCGCTGACATATATCGCACTTATCTTTTTCATTATTACAGGCTGTCTAAAGAAACAAATGCCCAGTTTAATATCCCCATTTGTCACCATTGCATGATGAAATGTCCTGGAAAGGAATTCAGCCATCAAATGTAACGGGACATACTTCTTTTTTTCGACGCCATCGTAATGTTTGTTTTTTTCCAAGGACTATAATCGTCTTGAAGCTCCGGAGGAATTTGTCGAAAAGATGTCCCACTAAACGTAAGTAAGTGGCTTATATTTAAAATAGTTTTATGCGTCGTTTGGATACCTCGTAACGGGGACCGTAACGGTGACTTTTTCGTCAAGGTATTAAATGGGGCGCGAAATTCGATGGGTGAAAATGGAATTTCTAGAATGGTGCTGGCTGCAAGCTATGGATGGCATCAGACTGGAATTTTCTTTACCTATCTCTTTTTCTGTTTTTTAACGATCGAATGTATTCTTTTTTTTTTCTGAAGAAAAAGAAAAATAGCTTCGACATCGTTATCCTAGGCCGTCGGTAGATAAATTACTGGAATTTTCCTTATTAATATGTCGTTCGGAATTTTTTTAATTTTTTTTTATTTATTTATTTTTTTTTACTCTTTGAATAATTTAATTTCTATTTTCTTCATTCTGGATGGGTTTTTTTTAATGCGGGAAAAAAAGCAGATTGTGCTTATGTTTATTGAATTATTTATCTATAAAGTGATGATGACTTTTTTTTTTTGTTGTTTTTTGTTTGGATTCGTATGCTCTTTTCTGTAATGAATAATATTTTGACATTTTATTTAGTTATTATGTTAGGAGAAATATTAATTTCTTATAATAAAACAATTGTTACAGCAATAAGATTTTTTTATAATTAAATGTTGATAAATATGTAATACTTGTTATCTTTCAGTTATTCTCATAAAATTTAAATATGTATATGAGATCAGAATAGTAAGTTTTTGACATATTTTTCAAATATAGATGCATTCTACTTTTCTTAAATGCAGATGCATTCTACTTTTTTTTTAAATGTAGGTGCATTCCACTTTTTTTTAGATATAGATGCATTTTTTTTTTTAATGTAGATGTGTACTATTTTTTTTTTTTTAAATGAATAACTTGTTATTCGTTTTCGCAAGCCTTTCAATTTATTAATTGAAGAAACGCTTTGAATTGAAAGCTTTAATTTATAAAATTACTTTTTCTAATAAAATATGCTTGAGATCTATTTATTAAACAAAAAAAAAAAATTAAAAATAAAATAACTGAATGAAAAGCTCCCATGTTGCCATTGTTTAAAATAGTTCAAAAACGCTTTATATTATAAATTTTTATGTGCATCATTACTACTTAAATTTTTAGTCAGCTATATTTTTTTCTTTAGGGGTTAACATGCTGAATTCTTTTAATGACTTTTTTTTTATTCTTGGAAAAAATAACTATAAAAAGATATTGTAGTATAGTTTTTTGTTCTGCATATAAAATTTTTAATCATTGTAGAATTCCGTCTTCAAAAACATTTTCATATTTAGAATACTTTAATTAATTTGGAATGCTCATTTTGTAATTCCGAAGAATGACTAGTAATAAGGTAAAACAAAAACTAGTAACATACAGAATATTAAATTAAGTTTATTCTTTAGAAAACTATCAGCCAAATCATTTCAAGAAAGTCTAGCAAAACTATTTTTCTTATAAATAGAGTTGCTGCGTTATTTACTAAACAGACTTGTAGATTTTTAGATGAGAATATTATTATTCTGTTTCGATAATTGGTGTAATATATCTTAGACAAATTTCGAGAACCGTGCAAGAATATTAAAATATATTTAAAATATTGGTAACTTATATACGAGCTAAAAATTCAAACACAACTACTAATTAATATAACGTGAAAGAATTTTCAATACTAAAAATACTGAAGTAATACAGTATGGGGTTAATTTACAATACATTATAAGAGTTTCTGTATTCAAGTATGTTTGTTTAAATCTTTAGGGAAATTCAATGCTTTCCATTAAGTAGTTCATTATTCAAAACAATCACGTGATGTATTTTCTACTTTATCACCTAGAATAAAAAATAAAATAAAATCTGTAAGTACAACGAAAATAAACTCTTTTCCTCAAAAAAATATAATTCTATCCAACATTCAAAAAATTTTTGAATATAAATACGAGTTATTGCAGTCGATGCATTTTCTGCATAATAAGAAAAAGGGAACATGAACTGTTGGTGGCGAGAAAATGTATGCTAATTTCTGTATGAAAACACACTTAAATAGAATAAATCTAATATAACCTTTATCCCTAACACCATATCTTTCTCTTTTTATACTAAGCTGCATTATTCAAGCTGTTTTATTCATTTTTTTTTTTTCTATTGACAAATGTAAAGCATTTGTTCTGCAATACTGTGGTTTTTTTTTTTTTAAGTATCTTCTTCTTGTGACTGACAAAGAACAATTTGCTCTTTTAATATTTTGTTTTATTGCACAACTGAAATATAAGTAATTTTGGTTATTCCTTTAAGCTACAAATAGTTACAGACAGTTTTCAGAATCCAATGCGCAGTTATATTAAGTTTAGTCAAAATGATTTTAGTCTAGAACAGTCTAGAAAGTTCGAGTGGAAAAGAGTTTAGGACGTTTTTAAATAGAGGAGACGTATTAGAGAGTGGGACGTTCTTTAAACGTCCCCCTCCCAGCAATTTCTTAATTTTGAGTATCTTTTTAAAAGATGTACCATGCTTGGAATGGTTGTCTTGAGAACCCAGAAAACATATAACTTGTTTTAAATCTATTAGGAATTTAGTGTTTTTATTAAGTTTATTCACATAAAACCAAGAAGCTAATGCAATGGACAATCGAAATTAAATGAAAAGTTATATATATAACGAAACTCTACATTAAAAATTAAATAAATGTATTATTAACCCCTTGCTAATATTAAATCTTCTACAATTTAACACATTTTGATTTTACTAAATGAATTTGAAATTAATAAATTCTATATGAACTGAATATCTATCTATCTATCTATACATATACAATGCATGTATGTATGTATGCAGGAACAAATAATAAAATCTTCATAAAACGGAAGTACGCTAGAGAAAAGAAGTAAAAACATATTCAGAAAAATCCCAGGAAACACTATACGTTTTTCAAAAGTTTCTTTTGTTTTAAAGTTGTTTTAAAGTCAGTTCCAAAAAGTACCGAAGAACATGTCTGCTTCAGAGATGTAGCCAAGTATTATCAAATATATACGAATATCAATAAGCAAAGAGATATAGTAGATAGACAAAATATTGATAGCACTGCAGAAATTGATAGCAAACAAATTAACAACATTAATATTAATCTCATTCAAATTAATTTTAATGTTGTTTAGTCAACATTAATCGAGTGAGACACAGTTATCCAGGGAAAAACACTGTTATAATATACTTTTCTAATGGTGATTTTGTAATTTTCTGAAAATAATTTTATCAAAAATATTATGCTCTCAGGTCATTATATTCCATGTTATTTCAGCTCACTAAAATGATTAACTAGAAGTTGAAACACATCTATTGAAGACTTTCTATAAATTTTTATAGAGTGACATTTTCTTAAAATGTTGTTGAGAATTTATTTTAATGTGGATATATTTAAATTCATTATTAATTTCGATCTGTCAAAATTTATTTAAAAAATTACTTTATCACGATTTTTTCATAAATAATTTTCAAATTATCCCAAAGCCAAAATGATGTTATAGTAATTTGCGATAAATTTTCCTCGTTATTTCTTGAATAACATAATTAGACCAAATATTTTACAGCATTGAAGGTTTACTTTTTATATAAAGATGAAATTTGTTGAAATCTAATTTTAATAACATAATCAAATAATTTCTAACTCATATTTCTGCAAAATGTACAATATATAAAAATGTAATCTTGAAATCTCGATATGATGCTATTTTTATAAAATAATTTTCAGTTTTAAAAATATCATTTTGCCTAATTTGCTTTAAATTTAACTCCATTTAATTGTTCGTTGAATAATGTTTTTAGGAAAGAAATAATTTAGTTTGGAAGAAGAACCAAAATACAAGGACAAAATGTATCTAATGCTTACTAACAAACCCGCGATTGACTATACTGAAATGCATTTAGAAACTACACCTATTCAATGCTATGCAAAAGTTTAAATGCAAATCACATTGTTATATTGCTGTTGATTAACCAAGGCTCTCCAACTTTGGGTGTAAGAAATGCATGCATTGCCTCTATTTTTTTTCCGTCCTTAGAAAAGATTGTAAGGAGGTTAAAAGGTCATATTTTAAAAAACTTTTTATTTTGTTTTTCATTGTTATTATTTTTATAATTTTACGTTAATGATCATTGGAAATCGTTTAGTGATCATTTACTTCATTTAATGATCATGGGAAATCATTTAGTGATCAATTACTTCATTTAATGATCATTCATAATTTAATGTTCTTCGACTAGAGCACTAACTAAATACTGTAAAATGAAATCGTAAGTTTTCTCAAAACATTGAGATAGCTATCCATTGATTATAAATGAATGAATAAAAATTAACAAACACTAATATATTTAATGAGGATTTACTTTATTTACATGCCTACTATGCTTATGTCTCTTTACGTTTGGATCTTGAACCTTTATATCAACCCCCTCTCCCCCTCTATTCTATAACTTAATGATGTCTTTCTTTTTCGATTAACAGTACATGAGGCTTAAAAATTAAATATCTATATTTTATAAGATATTTCTTAATTGAGTTATTAAAATTAAAAAGTGATTTAAAAAAATACTCCTTTGGAAAAAATATTAAAAACATTACTTTTTGCTTATTTACTGTAATCTTAAATTTTTAATTATTATTATTATTGTTATATTTTGCTTTACAATGGTTATAAAATTAAATTGTGTAACACACTGGACATTTTGTGCCGAAACCAAAAAAAATGAGATACTGCTTTTTTAACCCTTATATGAAATAATATACTGTGAATGTGTATATAATGAATCGTAATAAATTCAAAAAGTAATGGTGATTTTCTGTTGACCTTTGAGAATGCATAAACTATTTCAAACGTTTCTAACTGTAGATAATGTGAATTCACACATCTAAGCAGCCACTGACAATTCACTCTAAAATACTTTGCAGAGTCTCGTGAATCCCGCGTGAGACATTACTTGGAGTATCCATTAAATTCACTATCCTGGGAAAATCCATTGTCCTTCCAAAATTAATGTTTGGCCTTGCTTCACTTACGAAAATGAATCGGATGCATTATTTAGGAAGACCACCTGAGATAGGCCGTGAGCTCTCTGGGAGAGAATACAGTTTCTTCGACATGAAGAAATGGCGTTAGTAGGAAGAGCAGTGCAATATTAAAGATGTCAAAGGAAACAATTGCATGTCATGTTTAAATTACAGTGCAGTAGCAATGTGAAATAAGTGTTATGTTTAAATATGGGCACAAGGAATGCATGCTTACTGCAATATTTAAGGTATGATTGGTATATATTTAACTGTACACCATTCATTTATTTAAAGTAAGAAGTTAAGGTTTTTTGTGAAGCTATATCAATTTAATTAGAGATTATAACAAAATTAGAATTATTTTATTCAATGAATGATTTCATATTAGAATATTCTTATAAACTTTTTTCATTGTTCGTTTCAAAATATGACTGAATAACAACAAAAATAACAGTATCACAGTGCCTTTCGAATTGCATTGACACAACAATGGTATTGATTGATAAGATTAATTAATAAAGATACGCTGATGAATAAGGTTGTTTTGAGCATATAACATCGCTTTCAAGCATGTATACTTGCTACAGGCGATGGTATTTCACACTGGGGTTTATCACATATTAAAATATGCTTTTCTTTAATTTCCCCACATCTCATCCATATACACTCAAGAGCCAAAACATTATGACCACCTGTCAATAAAAAGTTGGCCCACCTTTGGCGCGCAGCACAGCTTCAACCCGCCTTGGCATGGATTAATACCACCACTTAATACCAGTTAAATACCTCTTCCACCTGATCACGTGCCTTCCCCGTCATCCAGGAGATTTCATTGCAAAATGTAGGGGTGGTCATAATGTTTTGGCTCTTGAGTGTATATATATATATATATATATATATAGATATAATATTAATTAGAAGGATAGCTTCAGATATTTTTAATTATACTTTTAATAATTTTTAAAAATAAGGTGAAAACTATTTAAGCAATATCTAAAATTAATATATATATATATATAAAATATATATGACAATAAACAATTTGCAAATAAAGAAGGCTACTTAAAGAAGATCTTTACATTGAATTTTGGGAAGATTTAGTTTATAGATTGGTAAGATGCCGAAAACATCAAATTAATCATTGTCAACAAATTAAAATTTGAAAAATAAAATACTTGTAGATAAATTGATATCCACTGCACTTCCACTCAATTCCATTCCGTTTAAGAATTTCTTTTTATAGTAGATTAGTAACCAACTGCAGTTATTTCAGTTAATCTATAGCATATATTTGCTTACTGACATAAAAAAAAAAAATTGAAAGAATAGAAAATGAAGATTTAAAATATATATAAATAAATAATTATATTTGCTTATCAAATGTTTAAAACTATTGTTTGCTTATCAAATGTTTAAAAATATGGTTTGCTTATTCCTGTACATTTTGGAATTTTAATTTTATTGAAATTTGAATTTTATTTTAAATTCATAAATATGTATTACAAATATAAGAAAAATTGAAGGTCTTCCATTTCCTGAATTTCTTAGAAACTGCCTTTTCTGAGCAGCCATGTATATATACCACGAAATAAATAAATCGCATTGTTTAAAGCATTCTACTTAGTCCTGGGATATTATTTTGTAGATTAATATTTCAAAACACTTTCTATGTATTCTATTCGGAAGATTAGAAATTGAATTTTGATGCAATAGAGAGAGAGAGAGAAAAGAAAAGACGTATCGCCGAATCCAATATAAAAAGAGAATGAAATTCAATTTCTTTTTCAATTGTAGGAAATTTCACACAGCTTATTTATTATGCGGACATAGCCTCTAGTCCTTCCTTTGTTAAAAATATTTGACATTACTTTTGAATGCCGTTTTACGAACAGAATTCAATTTCGGAAATAAACGCTGTCATATTCCTTGGTGGAAGAAAAAAGAATATTCTAAGTTTTCTTCGTAAAAATAGGTAGATGTCTAATAAATAAATTAAGATTCATGATAAATTATTCAACGGATATAAAAATGTCTTTCCTTTTAAATGTAAATCGACTTGGTCAATTTTTTGCAAATCATTCATGCATTAGCTATGTGGGAATCAATCTAAGATTTACTTGAAATTCATATTCTTTTAAAGTGACGCTTTTATTGATATATTGCTTGTTATTTAGTATTATATATAGATATAAATATGTATATGATTCAAATTTTTTTGTAAATATTTGATGGAGAAATTTATATCAGTAACACTTGCGTGTATATATTTAATTTAATATTAATATTTTAATTAATTTGTTTTTTCTACTGATTTTTAGGTTTAAATAATATAAGTGTCCTTTAATATCGTGATATGCAGGGTGATTATAATTAATCTCCGACTTTCAAAACTCTGTAAAAAAGAACAACTCGTCACAATGAGTTCAAATTTGAACTCAAGATTTTTTTGAAGAAAGGGGAAACGGTACGGCATCAAAAAAAGTTCCAAAGTGTAATAGATGGCCCTGTAAGCGGCATAAAAAATGTGAATTCTGCTGCCAGTGATATTTTGAATTTAAATTGCAACGCATTTGGCATCAGTTACACATTAAACCAACTGTAGTGTTCAAAGTACTTGATTGTTTCGGTTTCTAGAAGGAAAAAAATGACTTCCAAGTCATTCAACAGTTGTGACACTGTTAGTGGAAAGCCCATCCGCTATGGCAAGACCTACGAAATTCGATGGGAAAAATCGGTGGAACTATCTTTGGAACTTTTTTTTTGATGCCATACCCCTTCTTCAAGTATCTTCAGTTTAAACTTGAAGTCATTGTGACGAGTGGTTCTTTTTTTACAGCAGTTTGAAAGTGAGACTTTAATTATAATCACCCTGAATAAGGTAATTATTCTTAAATAGTACAAACGTAGTAGACCTTTTTTTCTACATTAGAGCAGAATTATAACATCATCTATCTCTTTCTGTAAATATTTATTATTAAATATTTAAAAACGAGAGTATAATGTGATACTTCATGCAATATAAAAATGAATAATTATTTATTCATTATGTGATTCATTATCATGGACCAATGATTACAATGGACAAATAGCTGGTGGAAATTACATAAAGTAATTTTTTCTGCTTATGTGCACTTAATTTTATAAATATGATAAGAATTTCTGTCCTTAATTTTATGAAATATTTACTCAGTAATAAACAACAACGTTATTACAAAATATCTGTTAACAATTTATTTAAAAAAGACTTTAGGCAATATTTATATGGCGGCCAGGGAATTGACAAGAATTTAGTTCCATTCAGTTAAATTGAAAAAAAAATAATGTGAAATTAACACACTGCTTTTTAAGATATTGCAACTATGATTACAATAGGCAAATAGCTGTTGGAAATTATATCAATTATTTAGTTATTTTAAATCTTATCAATTATTAGTTTTATTTTAAATATTATTATTTGTAAATAAGATAATAATTTCTGTATTTAATTTTATGAAGGATTTACTTAGTAATACATATCGCTATTACATAATACATATAATATTTGTTTTTCATTTTATTTTAAAAAGGCATTGGGCAACATTTATATGACAGCAAGTAAAAGGACAAGAATTTGGTTTCATTCAGTTAAATTGAAAAAAAACCATTGCGAAGTTCCTACACTGCTTTTTGAGATATTGGGACTCACTCACTATCAGCTGCGTTCAATTTCCTTTCAATTTAACAAATGCGTGTTTCATGACTGCTTTACAAGCTCCATTTGCAAATTCCATTCCTGGGTCTCCGGGGCAATCTGCCAAATGGTTCGGCCATCGGACACCCTCTTGGATTATCCGATTCCCTGCCACTTATCCTCCGAGATACCTGTGCGCAGACACCGAGGGTTTGAATTTTATTTCTTCTTTTAAGGGTAGGGAAAAGATTTTTATTCGGAAAGGGGTTAAAAGGAAACAAATCGAAGCGATGCCGAATATCTTGCAATGTTGGAGAGGGTTGTTATTCACATTGAAGGAATGGAAAATTGAATATGCAGAATGCAATTTAATTAAAATGTAAAAGTAAGTGAACAGATTGAAGAGGGTTTAAATTTTTTGAAATTCTTTTTTTTTTTTTTTTTAGGTCATGTGGCCCATAGTATTGAAATGAAAAATAAATAAATAAAAAAATGATTATATTAAGTTTATACTATCTTCGAATAGAGGCTTTTTAAATTCTGAACATAATTTTTCTTGGGTAATTTTTTTTTTTTTTGAAAATTATTTGCCAGTGACATTTTTTTCTTATGTCTTGTGATTCATTTATTCATGGTATACAATTTCTGGTATATCTGGTATACATTTGCTGCTATTTGCTAGTATACATTTTCTGGTTTATACTGGCATACATTTTCCGGAATATAGTAGTATACATTTTCTGGTATATAGTAGTATATATTTTCTGGTTTATACTGGCATACATTTTCTGGTATATACTAGTATACATTTTCTGGTTTATACTGGCATACATTTTCTGGTATAAATTGGTATATATTTTCTGGTATAAATTGATATACATTTTCTGGTATGTACTAATATACATTATATAAATGTATATCTTTAAATATATGGTACCAATTTATTTAAAAAAGACATTGAGTAATATTTATATGACAATAAGGTAAAAGGACCAGAATTCCGTTTCATTCAGTTAAATTGAAAGAAAAAAATATTGCGAAATTCAAACACTTCTTTTTGAGATAGTACTGGGACCCACTCACTATCAGCTGCATTCAATTTCTTTTCAATTTAACAAATGCGTGTTTCATGAGTGCTTTACAAGCTCCATTTGTAGATTCCGCAGATTCCGTTCCTGGGTCTCCGGGGCAATCTACCAAATGATTCGGCCATCGGACACCCTCTTAGATTATGCGATTCCCTGCCACTTATCCTCCGAGATACCTGTGCGTAGACACCGAGGGATTGATTCTTATTTCTTCTTATGGATAGGGAAAAAAGATTTCTATTCCGAAAGGAAACAAATCGAAACGATGCCGTATATCTTGCGATGTTGGAGACAGTTGTTATTTAGATTTGAAGGAAAGGAAAATTGAATATGCGGAATGCAATTTAATTAAAATGTACTGTAAAAGTAATTGGAAAAATTTGAGGGGGCGGGGTTATTTTTGGAATTCTTTTTTTTTTTTTTTTTTTGGTCTTTCGGCCCATAGTATTGAAATGAAAAATAAATAAATGAAACACCTTTATATTAAGTTTGTACTATTCTTAGCTTCGAATAGAAGCATTTTAAATTCTGTACATAATTTTTCTTGGATAATTCTTTGTTTTGGGAAATTATTTGCCTATAACGTTTTTTTTTTCCCCTCTTGTGATTCACTTATTCATGGTATATACTGGTATACATTTTCTGGTCTATAATGGTATGCATTCTCTGGTACATACTGGAATACATTTTCTGTTATATACTGGTATACATTTTCTAGTATATAATGATGTTCATTTTCTGATGTATGCTGGTATACATTTTCTGGTTTAAACTGGTATACATTTCCTGGTATATACTGGTATACATTAACTGGTGTAAACTGGTATACATTTTCTGGTGTAAACATATACATTTTCTGGTATGAACTGGTATACACTGGTATACATTATATAAATGTATACCTTATATACCATATATAATACACTAGTATACATTTTTGCTGTATGCAGTGTGCATCATTACTTAATTCCTCAAGTTTCTCAGCAATAAATCTTATTTTGTATCTTAAACTCAATTTCCAAAAATTCCAATTTTGGTAAACCTTAAACATTTCCATATGAGAAGAAAAAAAGATAGCATACAGTAAGTTATCACATTATTTGTGTGTTAACTGCAAATTGTCTTCATATTTTTACGACCAAAATAGTACATTGGCACAATGTAATAGATGGATTTTAAATTCTATAAATAATTTTTTTTTTTTTTGGGGAATTTATTTTCTAGCAACTTTGTTTTGTGTGTGTTATTCACTTATTCATGTTAAATAGCATTTTCGCTATGTGCAGAACCCAGAAATACGTAAGTCTTAAAGATTCTTAAAGAAAAATCTTTTGTATCTTTTAACTGAAATCACAAAATATCTCTTAATTTAGTAAACCATAAACATTTAATAAGAAAAAAAAAAAAGATGTACAGTAAGATATATTATTTATGTATTAACGGGAAAATGACCTCATATTTCTACCTCCAGAATATGAAATTGATAATTGATATAGTATTAACCATTTTATACTGAAATAAAAAATAAAATCGTTTGTTAAAAATATTTATCATTAAATTATAGATCACTTATGCCTATTTGTTACCTTGTACAATAAAAAAAAAATAAATAATTTTTCAATCATTCTGTGATTCATCATTATACAGTCTATGATTACAATAGACAAATAGCTGTTGAAAATTATATAGAGTAATTTTTCTGCTAAATATTTAATGTATTTAATTTTGTAAATAACACAAGAATTCCTGTCATTAATTTTATGAAATATTTACTCAGTAATACATATCGTTATTACAAAATGTTTGTTTTCATTTTATTTAAAAAAGACATTAGGCAATATTTATATGACAACAGGGAAAAGGACAAGAATTTTGTTCATTCTGTTAAATTGAAAAAAAAAATATTGTGAAAATCCCACACAGCTTTTTGAGATATGGTGACTATGATTACAATAGGAAAATAGCAGGGGGAAATTATATAAATTAATTTTTATTCTTATTTAGTCTATTTATTTTTTTAACTTCTTTCTTTTTAATTTTATGAAGAATTTAGTTAGTGTCTCACACATCATTATTACAAAATATGTATCATTTTATTTAAAAAACACTTTGGACAATATTTATATGACAACGAGGAAAAGGACAAAAATTTGGTTTCATTCAGTTAAATTGAAAAAAATATAGATATTGTGAAACTCCTACACTGCTTTTTGAGATACCGGGACCCACTCACTATCAGCTGCATTCAATTTCTTTTCAATTTAACAAATGCGTGTTTCATGACTGCTTTACAAGCTCCATTTGCAGATTCCGTATCTGGGTCTCCGGGACAATCTACCAAATGATTCAGCCATCGGACACCCTCTTGGATTATCCGATTCCCCCTGCCTCTTATCCTCCGAGATACCTGTGCGCAGACACCGATGGTTTTGAATCCTATTTCTTCTTACGGATAGCAAAAAGATTTTTATTCGGAAAGGGGTTAAAAAGGAAACAAATCGAAGCGATATCGTGAATATCTTGAAGAGCGTTGTTACTTAGATTGGAAGGAATGGAAAATTGAATACGCGGAATGTAATTTAATTAAAATGTAAAAGTAAGTGATAAAGTTGAGGATGGTTTTTACTTTTTTGAATTCTTTCTTTTGGTTCTTTGATACATAGTTTTGAAATAAAGAATATATAAATAAATAAAAAAACCTTATATTAAGTTTAAATTTTCCTTATCTTTGAATAGTAGAGGCATTTTAAATTATGTACATAATTTTTCTTGGATAATTCTTTTTTTGAAATTGAATGCCAGTAACTTTTTTTTTCTTGTGATTCACTTATTCGTGTTATATACTGATACATATTTTCTGGTATATACTGGTATACATGATGTAAATGTATGTCATATATACCATATAGTACACAATGGTATGTATATATAGTATATATTTTCGATGTGTACAGAGCACATCATTGCTTAATTCATCAAGTTTCTCAGCAATAAATCTTGCTTTTTGTATCTTGAACTAAATTTCCAAAATATCTCTTATTTTTTTGTAAACCTTAAACATTTACATATAAGAAGAAGAAAAAAAAGATGTCATACAGTAAGATATCACATTATTTATATTTTAACGGCAAAATGTTTTTATATTTCCAGCGGCGTAATATGGAATTGATACAATGCAATAGAGGCATTTTAAATTTTGTACATAATTTTTCTTGGATAGTTCTTTTTTTTGGGAAATTATTTGTCAGTAACATTTTTTAAGTGATTTGTGTGTGTGTGTGTGTGGGATTCACTTCTACATTGTATATAATATTTTGGTTATGCACAGAGCACATCATTGTTTAATTCTCCAAGTTACTCAGAAATAAATCTTCTTTTGTATCTTAAACTCAACTTAGAAATGTCTCTTATTTTGGTGAATCTTAAACATTTTCATATAAGCAGAAAAAAAATACAGTAAGATATCACATTATTTATATATTAATGGCCAAATGTCTTCATATTTCCACTGCCAAAATATCAAATTGATACAATATCAACCATTCTGTACTAAAATAAAAATTAAAACGTTTCATTAAATTATAGCTCACTTACGCATTTTGTACTTATGCCTCGTTTGTTACTTCGTACAATATAAAATGAATAATTATTCAATCATTCTTGATTCATTATCATACAGTCTATGATTACACTAGACAAATATCTATTAGAAATTATATAAAGTAATTTTTTCTGCTTACTCTTTAATGTATTTAATTTTGTAAATATTACAAGAATTCCTTCCTTATTTTTATGAAGGATTTATTTAGTATCCCACATATCGTTATTACAAAATATTTGTTTTTAATTTTATTTAAAAAAGACATCGGACAATATTTATATGACAGCAAGGAAAAGGACAAGGGATTTGGTTTAAAATAATTGAAAAAAATTGAAAAAAAAAAAAAAAAAAAAAAAAAAAAAAAGAAAGCGAAATTCCCACACTGCTTTTTTTGAGATATTACGACTATGACTACAATAGGCAAATAGCAGGTGGAAATTATATAAAGTATTTTTTTCTGTATATAGTGTGTTGAATTTTATAAATACGATAAGAATTTCTGTCGTTAACATAGTAATGCAGTAATGTCTTTACTGAGTGATGCCTATCGTTATTACATACTATCTGTTATCATTTTATTTAAAAAAAGACATTGGGCAATATTTATATGACAATAAGAAAAAGGACAAAAATTTAGTTTCATTCTGTTAAATTGAATTGAATATATATATATATATATATATATATTGAAAATTCCCACACTGCTTTTTGAAATAGTACTGGGACCCACTCACTATCAGCTGCATTCAATTTCTTTTCAATTTAACAAATGCGTGTTTCGCGACTGCTTTACAAGCTCCGTTTGCAAATTCCGTTCCATTCCTGAGTCTCGGGGCAATCTACCAAATGGTTCAGCCATCGGACACCCTCTTGGATTATCCGATTCCCCCTGCTACTTATCCTCCGAGATACCTACGCGCAGACACCGAGGGTTCGAATCTTATTTCCTCTCGTGGATAGGAAAAAGATTTTCATTCGGAAAGAGGGTTAAAAGGAAACAAATCGAAGCGATGCCGAATATCTTGTGATGTGGCAGGTGGTTGTTATTTAGATAGAAGGAATGGAAAATTGAATATGAGGAATGCAAATTTAATTAAAATGTAAAAGTAAGTGGAAAAATTGAGGAAGGCTTTTATTTTTTGGAATTCTTTCTTTTGCTCCTTTGGCTCATAGTATTGAAATGAAAAATAAATAAAAAATATTATATTAAGTGTATATTATTATCCTTATCTTCGAATAGAAGTATTTTAAATTCTGTACATAATTTTTCTTGAGTAATTATTTTTTGGTAAATTATTTGCCAGTAACGTTTTTTTCTTCCCTCTTGTGAAGAACTTATTAATGGTATATACTGGTAGACATTATATAAATGTATACTGTATATACCATATAGTATACACTGGTATATATAGCATATATTTTCACGGTGTACAGAGCACATCATTCTTCAATTTTCTCAGCAATAAATCTTCTTTTGTATCTTAAACTCTTCTTCCAAAATATTTCTTATTTTAGTAAACCATAAACATTTTCACATGAGAAACAAAAAAGATATATCGCGAAATATATTATTTATGTATTAACGGTAAAATGTTGTCATATATCTACCACCAAAATATGAAATTGATATAGTAGTAACCATCCTGTATAAAAATAAAAATTAAAATCGTTTGTTAAAAATAAATATCATTAAATTATAGCTCATTTTTGCTTATGCCTTTTGTTACTTCGTACAATATAAAAATGAATAGTTATTCAATCATTCTGTGATTCATTATCATACAGTCTATGATTACAATGAACAAATAGCTATTAAAAATTATAGAAAGTAATTTTTTTTCTGCTTACTATTTAGTGTATTTAATTTTGTAAATAATACAAGAATTCCTGTCTTTCCTTAATTTTATGAAGGATTTAATCAGCAATGCACATCATTATTATAAAATACGTATCATTTTAATTTAAAAAATACATAGGGCAATATTTATATGACAACATGGAAACGGAAAAGAATTTGGTTTCATTCAGTTAAATTAAAAAGAAAAAAAAAAAATTGTGAAATTCCCACATTGCTTTTTGAGATATTGCGTCTATGATTACAATAGACAAATAGTTTTTAAGAATTATATAAAATAATTTTTTTCTGCTTACTATTTAATGTATTTAATTTTGTAAATACTACAAGAATTCCAGTCCTTAATTTCATAGGGGATTTAATGAATAATACATATCGTTATTACAATATATCTTTTACAGTTTTATTTAAAAAAGATATTGGGCAATATTTATATGACAAGAAGGGAAAAAGACAAGAATTTGGTTTCATTCAGTTAAACTGAAAAAACTGTTGCGAAATTCCCACGCTTCTTTGTTGAGATACTGGGACCCACTCACTATCAGCCACGTTCAATTTCTTTTCAATTTAACAAATGCGTGTCTCATGACTGCTTTACAAGCTCCATTTGCAAATTCCGTTCCTGGGTCTCCGGGGCAATCTACCAAATGGTTCGACCATCGGACACCCTCTTGGATTATCCGATTTACCCTGCTACTTATCCTCCGAGATACCTACGCGCAGACACCGAGGGTTCGAATCTTATTTCCTCTTATGGATAGGAAAAAGATTTTCATTCGGAAAAGGGGTTAAAAGGAAACAAATCGAAGCGATGCCGAATATCTTGTGATGTTGCAGGTGGTTGTTATTTAGATTTGAAGGAATGGAAAATTGAATATGCGGAATGCAAATTTAATTAAAATGTAAAAGTAAATGGAAAAATTGAGGAAAGCTTTTTATTTTTTTGGAATTCTTTCTTTTGGTCTTTTGGCTCATAGTATTGAAATGAAAAATAAATAAAATAATATTATATTAAGTGTATATTATTATCCTTATCTTCGAATAGAAGTATTTTAAATTTTGTACATAATTTTCTTGAGTAATTATTTTTGGTAAATTATTTGCCAGTAACGTTTTTTTCCCTCTTGTGAAGAACTTATTCATGGTATTTACTGGTAGACATTATATAAATGTATACTGTATATACCATATAGTATACACTGGTATATATAGCATATATTTTCACGGTGTACAGAGCACATCATTATTTAATTCTTCAAGTTTCTCAGCAATAAATTTTCTTTTGTATCTTAAACTCTTCTTCCAAAATATTTCTTATTTTAGTAAACAGTAAACATTTTCACATGAGAAAACAAAAAAGATATACCGCGAAATATATTATTTATGTATTAACGGTAAAATGTTGTCATATATCTACCACCAAAATATGAAATTGATATAGTAGTAACCATCCTGTATAAAAATAAAAAATTAAAATCGTTTGTTAAAAATAAATATCATTAAATTATAGCTCATTTATGCCTTTTTGTTACTTCGGACAATATAAAAATGAATAGTTATTCAATCATTCTGTGATTCATTATCATACAGTCTATGATTACAATGAACAAATAGCTATTAAAAATTATAGAAAGTAATTTTTTCTGCTTACTATTTAGTGTATTTAATTTTTGTAAATAATACAAGAATTCCTGTCTTTCCTTAATTTTATGAAGGATTTACTCAGCAATGCACATCATTATTATAAAATATGTTTCATTTAATTTAAAAAACACATTGGGCAATATTTATATGACAACATGGAAAAGGACAAGAATTTGGTTTCATTCAGTTAAATTAAAAAGAAAAAAAAAAAATTGTGAAATTCCCACATTGCTTTTTGAGATATTGCGTCTATGATTACAATAGACAAATAGTTTTTAAATTATATAAAATAATTTTTCTGCTTACTATTTAACGTATTTAACTTTGTAAATACTACAAAATTCCAGTCCCTTAATTTCATAGGGGGATTTAATGAGTAATACATATCGTTATTACAATATATCTTTTACAATTTTATTTAAAAAAAGACATTGGGCAATATTTATATGACAAGAAGGAAAAACAAGAATTTGGTTTCATTCAGTTAAACTGAAAAACTGTTGCGAAATTCCCACGCTTCTTTGTTGAGATACTGGGACCCACTCACTATCAGCCACGTTCAATTTCTTTTCAATTTAACAAATGCGTGTCTCATGACTGCTTTACAAGCTCCATTTGCAAATTCCGTTCCTGGGTCTCCGGGGCAATCTACCAAATGGTTCGGCCATCGGACACCCTCTTGGATTATCCGATTTCCCCTGCTACTTATCCTCCGAGATACCTATTCGCAGACACCGAGGGTTTCGAATCGTATTTCTTCTTATGGATAGCAAAAAGATTTTTATTCGGAAAGGAGGTTAAAAGGAAACAAATCGAAGCGTTGCCGAATATTCTTGTGATGTTGGAGAGGGTTGTTATTTAGATTTGAAGGAATGGAAAATTAAATATGCGGAATTCAATTCAATGAAAATGTACTGTAAGAGTAGGTAAGTGAAAAAAATTGAGGATGGTTTTTATTTATTGAAATTCTTTCTTTTGGTCTTTTCGCCCATAGTATTGAAATGAAAAATAAATAAATAAAAAAATCTTTTTATTAAGTTTATACTGTTCTTATCTAACGAATAGGAGCATTTTAAATTTTGTGCATAATGTTTTTGGAATATTTCTGTTTTTGGGAAAATATTTTCCAGCAATGTTTTTTTTTGTATGTGTGTATGAGTCACATATTCATGGTATACTATATTTTCGCTGTGTACAAAGCAGCACATCATTGCTTAATTCTTCAAGTTCCTGAATAATAAATCTCATTCTGTATCATAGAACTTCAAAATATCTTTTATTTTGGTAAACCTTAAACATTTTCATATGAGAAAAAAAAGATAGCCTGCAGTATGATATCACATTATATATATATTAACGGCAAAATGTTTTCATATTTCAACCACCAAAATATCAAATTGCTACAATACCAACCAACCTGTACTAAATTAAAAATTAAAGTCGTTCGTTAAAAATAAGTATCATTAAATCATAGCTCACATATAGCTTTTAGATTTACTGATGCTTGAATTGGGATTCACAAAATTGGGATTAATTCAGTTCAGTAGTTCTACTATTGGTCTGAAAGACAAAGATTTATTGAAAAATATATAATTTTGAACTGTTCTTTCTAAAAACGAAGATTAATTTTTGCATTTTGGAATTTCTTCTCTTTCTTTCGAACGAAAATAAATAGTTCATTTTTCCTGAAAGTGAGATTTATAAAATGTAAATAGAAATGTGAGTTCTAAAATTCTTAACATCTAAAATTATAAAAACTGCAAGAATCTTTACAAATTTCCTTCCAAAAGATTTTAAACATTTTTATGAAATTTAAAGGGCATAGTGTTGTGAAACACACAAGGGAAATTTACTATTTGCATCTGAATGAAATTGATCTGAACTGAATAAATTAAAATGTCGAGGAAAAGATGTAGATAATAGTTCAATTATTATGCGTATATTATATTTTTTGCAGTGGTTCTCTAACATTCATGTAACTATTGAACTGTGTTGATTTGTTAATATCATGACTTTCTGCTTCATGGTTGGCTTAGCTGTACGCTGCATAATTTTGTGTTTATTTTTTTTTTTACATTTTTGTAACATCTGTCGTTACTAATTAGAGTTCATAATTTAAAACCAAATTACTGTCCAACCATTATTGTCAGATATAAATTCATGTTTTGTATTATTATTAAAACGCATATATCCATTATTTGGTATTATTTATTGCAATTAAAGGAAATGTTATATGCTTCGAGAAATGATTTTTTTTTGTATTTTTATTTTATTGAAATCAATTTTATTGCTGTTTCAAATTTACTCAGGATTTTCAGTCTAATATTATTTATTTATTCTTACAATTTAGGTATTATTCTATTTTGTGCGGTGTATATTTTTTTTTCTTTAGTTTCATCATTTGCGAAAAGTGCTGTTATAAATCAGAGACAATTCTTCAGTTTTTTTTTTAAATTTTATTTAAAGATTGAATTCTAAAATCAAATTATTACCCTAACAGATCTTTTAATTCATTCATTGTTGTTGTGTATTGCAGATTATTTCTTCATTATTGACAAATAGTAAAAATATGATTTTGTTTTCAAATCACTTGCAATTAGTTTCGTTAAATAACATTATAGTTCAAAAATAAAGTTAAAAAACATCTAGGAAGATGAAATTGCATAAGGTAGGTGAGACTTATTTTAATTATAATATTACAGGCTGAACTCTTTAAATAACCATAAAAAAAAAAATCGTTTAGATATGACATGACTTTTGTGAACTTTATTTATGATATCTATGTACTTTTCTTTTAGAAACTATGAAATATTATAATGAAATCATTTTAATTCAAACAGAAAAATACTTTATCAAGTGTTTTATTTATAGTATACATTCTAGTTTAAGTCTTATTTGGGATTTGAAACAAATAATTAATTATTGTACAAAAAAGGAAAATTTCATGTTACAATTTAAACTAACTTTTACTTTATATTATTGAATTAATGTATAATTGTTGAATTCAACGTGTTTTATAATACATTTATATGATGTATCAAATGAATAGGCTTTTGGAAAATTAAAATTTATATTTCTTAATTCGGGATTATAAAATTTGGAAATTTAGAATTATTCGTGTTAAAAAATATAAAATTTCCTCCTAATTCAATGTAAACAAATAAATATAAATTTGACCCAATATCGAAAATAAATTTTATGTGTCATATCTTTTTAGTTATTTTTTTACAAAACATTTTTTTTTCACTCCTATATTTTCAAAAGTTACAATTCGTTATCATTTTATCGTAATACAAGTAATATTTTGACTAACTAGTAATTTCTGATACTTAATTAAAATAATTTTTCCATTCTAACCATTAATGCGTATTAATGCTTGTGTTTGGCATTTTTTATGGTAATTTTCTCTTGTTTTATATAAAAATATTTCCATGTTTACAAAACATTCCCAATAAGTTTTATGTTAATTACATAATTCCTATTGAATCCAGTGTTTCATTTAAATCAAATTTATAACCAACATTCATTGTAAATAGGATACTTATCTAGGAGTAAGTCATAAAAGAGTTTGTTTACCGCATATTTCATTAAAAACCATTATCATTCAGACAGTATTCAAAATGTATGGAGCTGTGTATTAAGGTTGTTTTGGCTGGGAAGATAAATATCTGCATAATTGCATCGATTCTTTGAGAACGCGAATAAATCTAGAAATCTGAATTACGTTTACCCACGTGGACACATGGGATTTTTGATTTATTTATTAAGTCATGTGTTGCACAAAGTTGGTAAATTATTGTATGAATCTAAGATTTGTTCATGTTTATTGGAACTGCTATAGATCGAATTGACTGAATAATGAAAAGGGCTTCGCTGTGTTTATCATCTTTTCACCCACTTTTTTGGTGAAAATCGATTTAGTTCTATCGTTCATAATAATTCTTCATTTTAACTATATAACAATAAATGGAAAATGTAATAAAAATGTTTTATTCTGGCTAAATGTAATAAAAAAAAATCATATTTCGTATTTAAAAATATTTTTCATCCAAATTTATTTATTAAATATTTTTCATCAAATTTATTTATTAAATATTTTTCATCTAAATTTATTTATTAAATATTTTTCATCCAAACTTATTTATTATTTTTTGTCTAGAAAATATATTTATTAAATATTTTTCTTAACTGTAAAATACTATTTAAAATTTTTTTTTTTTTCTACCAAAAGTACCAATTATTTGCAACAGTATCACTTATAATTAAATGAATGTATATTTATTTAAGAAATATTTAGCAAAAACTTAGTACATGAAATATTTGTTCATTATTTGTTACTATTATTCACCTAATTAAAATTGCTTTTACCATAAACACAATCAACGTATGTCATTCTATTTTCGTGAAAGTACTATTAAATTGAATAAAAAAATTATAATTTAATATTTAAAAAAAATAATTATATTTTTTCTGTGTGCATTTTTTACACATAACTTATACGTCATACTCTTTCTTCAATATGAATAAATAATTTTAGCTATTTGTATTTTACAGTTAAGAAAAAAAAAGTCATTTTTTTTATAGTGCATAGCATTCTTAAAAAATTAGAGAGATATATTTATTTCAATTTGATTATTGAATAATTTATTTTGAGATTTAAGTTAATTTTAAAACTTAATAAAAACATGGAATACAACAATATTTGTGTTTTAAATCAATACTTTTAACATTTAGTTATTAATAAAAACGAAAACAATAATAAAAGTTGGTTTTCTTTAAAAAAGTTATAGTACAGCACTCAGTGTATACATCATGATTTTGTTTAGAATTATCTATTCAAATTTAAATGTCATATATTATCAAGTTTCGAAATTTGTTAATAAGTGGTATGACTATATAGGATAGGTGTTCAGAACTGAATTATATACTGTGACAAATGCGTTATGATACCATTTAGTCCACAGAAAAATCGATTTATAAATAGAGCAATAATTAATATTTTTAGATATCAAAAGTAAAAGTGGACCTGCAACTAGATTTTGGCCAACAGATTGTAGATTAAAAATTAAAAGAATATTTTATTTGATTGACTAACATTTATTTGTATATTAACACTGAAATTCTTTCTTTAGCACCTACATTCCATTTTTTACATTATACATATTTTTAAGTATTTGAAATTCATTTGTTGATTTTGTTATCCAGAAATAAGTCTGCACAAATTTACTTATTTCATTTAATAATTTAGCCTGTAAAATAAGATTGACATACTTCCCTGCACATGTTGTGCTATACAAAATAACACTATTGTGTACAGAATACAGCATATTTCTAACAATTTTTCTGACATTCAATGTATATCCATATTTCTAGAATTCACCACCTTTTAAAATGAGTCCTACGAGTCACAAAAAGTAATAGTATCAGAAGAATGATTAGTATATTTGTAAAAATGTAAGATTTATTATAGAGTATCGGCTAAAAAGCTGCTACAAAAATTTGTCCCAATATTATAAAATGTCGTACAAAATATTAGATGTAGGAGCAGGAATTAGATTTCTAGAAAATGCAACGAGTAAAAAAGTTTCTAAAACGCAATTTAATATCAGGTTGCCATCTTACAAAAAATTAAAAAAAAAAACGTCAACATTATAATAATTTTATTAGCTTCAAACGTTATTAGAAATTAGGAATACGGAATTTTAACAGTATTATTCAATATCTATCAGCATTTATGGATGTCCTGTACGCATATCGTCTAGTGTTGTCCTCAAACAATTACGGACCCACAATGTATGATGAAGTAGATCCATGCAAAACAGATATTTCATTTATCTACTTCCTTTTAGAAAATGCAAAGGAAACTCTTTGAAGGTGCAAAATTTTTGACGTCCAAATACGGTAATTCTAGATATTCACTGTAGCATTGAGATAAAATTGTTATTCATTGTTTCTTAAAGCATATCAAGATTGTGAAGCATAAACTGTTAAATAAATTCTGAATGAAATTCAAGTAACCTTCTGTGTCTCCTATAAACAATTGTTGAGTACGAAGGATTTTATAAGGATAAGGTTTCAGCAATTTAATCAGATTTTGTACTGTAATACTGTATCATGTGCCCTATATGTTGTCTGAAGACTGTTTAGTTCCTCTATTAAATCGTATATGTACTTAGCAGAACCCTCAATCTAGGTTTGCTGTAATGGGGACAACCCAAACTATGTATTTTTCCCAAACCTGTGATTGCCGTTGGGCCATTCTTAAACAATTAACTATTCGATGTTTTCAAGCTATCAAGACTTTATAAAGAATAAAATATAAGCATGAAAATATTCGTGAGTAATTTGTAAAAAATATTAAAAACGTTTTTAAATATGTTTAAAACATGTTTAGCAACTCACTAGAAATATTAGATTATAAAATTTGTGTCAAAATTATAGTATATTTCTAGAAAACAACATTTATATATTATTTTATACTTTTCTGTATAATTAATAAAAATTACAGGAATTTTTATGAAACAAATAGTGTCTAAGTATTTAATAATAAATTTTTAAAACACAAAAAAAATAATTTTGCAAATAAAAAGAAATTTCAAAGAACTTCTTCGACTGTATTGTAAAATATAAAATTAATCTTCTATCATTTTGTATCAATTCATGCATTTCAACACCTTAAAAAGTAACTGGTGCTTGATTTAAAATAAAAATGCGTCACATTATCAAAAAATAAAACATTTTGTATGTATGAAACTATTTAAAGTGATTTAATTTGGTTAATTTCCAATCAATTTTCTTAAAAAAAAAATGTATAATTACATGCAATTCCAAATTCAATTTCCAGTAGTAATATTAGAAGTCCATTTAATTATTAACATTGAGGTATAAGTTAAAAAAATAAGATAACACATAATTATGGGGTTTGAGACAGAATCAGTCATCCTTTAAAGGTGTCGAGCAATAACGTATATCAATAAAAAATAAATAAAAAAAAATAAAATAAAAATAAAAAATAAAAATAAAATAAAATATAAAAAACCCATGTTTTATAAGTATCTCGGGATATAACGAAGGAATTTTTAAAATAAATTCTGTTTTTTTTTTTTTTCCTTCTTGTTTTTGCATTTACGATGTATCTTGCAGGGTGGTCGCTTTTAATGATACGTGAGGTGCCTGGAAATTAATGACTCGAATCGAGCGGTCGCGAGATGGCAATAATTATTCGAAAGTGATGGTCATTTCTAAAGAGGACAATATTTAAGGGTGGTATATCGCCAGAGGTGCCCCTACACACTAAGTTATGCGGGCCATAATCTTTTTTGCGATAAAAGAACTTAAGCAGGTTTATTGCTCCAGCAGTGGAGGATAGGTCATATATATACTTTTGCAATAACTATAACGCTGCAATTGTATAACTTTGCAAGATTGTATATCTGTTTATGATTTTCTAATGTAGTTTTGTTTTGAATATGTTTTTCTGATGTAGTTTTTTTTTTTTTTAGTTTATTTTTCTGATGTAGTTTTGTTTTGAGTATCTTTTTCTAATGTATTTGTTTTTAAAATAAATTTATAAGATTTAGAGTTATGTTAGAAAGTTTAATAATAATGTTTTTTTTAGATTCTTAACGTCTTATAATGTAGAGGCCATTTTCTGAAATTTCATTTAGTGGTGTTGATAGATTTGAAATAAAAATAATTAAGTTTATCTTTTAAGAATACATAAATAATTAATGGTACATATATGCATATAATTTAATATTATCACTTCAAAATCTACTTAACAAATTAGCGCAGCAAGTTAAAGTTATAAAATAACTGCGATACTTGCCATGAATTTTTCTGTCAAGCACATATGCAAATTAATTTTGAATTACACAAAAAAAATTTTTTTTTATACACAAAACTAATCAAGGTGGTTTAATTTGGTTAAAAAGCATTATTTCCAATCCATTTTCTTCGAAAAACAAATTTAATAATTACATGCAATTCCAAATTCAATTTCCATTAGTAATATTAGAAGTCCATTAAATCATTAACATTGAAATACAAGTTTAAATCATTAAGTTAACACATAATTATGGGGTTTTGAGACAGAATCGGTCATCCTTTAAAGGTGTCGAGCAATAATGTATAAAATAACGAAAAAAAAAAAGTTTAAAATAAAAACCATGTTTTATAGGTATCTCGGGATATAACGAAGGAATTTTTCAAATAAATTCTTTCTTTTTTTCTTATTTTAGCATTTACGATGTATCTTGCGGGTGGTCGCCTTTAATGATACGTGAGGTGCGTGGAAATTTATGACTCGAATCGAACGGTCGCGAGCAATAATTATTCGAAAGTGATGGTCATTTCTAAAGAGGATAATATTTAAGGGTGGTATATCGCCAGAGGTCCCCTACACACTGAGTTATGCGCCCCATAATCTTTTTTATGATAAAAGAACTTAAGCAGGTTTATTGCTCCTGTAGTGGAGGATAGGTCATATATACTTTTTGCAATAACTATAACGCTCAATTGTATAACTTTGTGAGATTGTATATCTTTTTTGTGTATGTTTTTATGTTGTGGATGTTTGTTTTTAGAATAAATTTAAATGGTTTAGATTTATGTAAGACATCTTAATTGTTTTTCTTGTTTTTTTTTTAGATTCGTAATGTCTTTATTATTCTTAAAATCTTTATTATTTTTAGATTCATAATGTCTTTATTCTTATGTCTTCTCTATCCTAAACTAGAAAGTCATTTTTAGTGGTCTCTGTTAGTGGTGTTGATTGATTCAAAATAAAAAAAAAGGAATTTATTTGCAAAAAAAAAGTACTTTTATCTTTTAAGAATGCATAAATAATTATATGGAAATATATATATATATATAATTACTTCAAAATATGCTTGACACACAATTAGCTCAGCAAGATGAAGTTGTAGGATTACTGCGATACTTGGCATTAATTTTTGTATTAAGCACACATGAAAATAATTTTGAATTGCGTAAAAGCCAAAGGACGTTGATGTTCTTCCACCACAGGAGTAGTCATCCTGAGGTACTATGTATGCAGTACTGTGTATTTCATTTTAAAATATAATAAATAAGCATGAAAATACTCATGAGTATTTTGTTAAGAAATGATAAAAATTTTAAAAATTTGTTTAACATAATATTTAGCAGTTCACTAGAAATATTAGTTTATAAAGTTTATAATTTTTATTTGTAAATTATTATAATTTTTTATAATTAAAAAATTATAAAATGTTTGCCCAAATTATAGTAAACTTAAAGAATACATTATATATAGGTGTTATTTTGTATTTTTTTATATATGAAATGAAATTTCTAGGTACTTTCTATTAAGAAAATAACATCTAAACTTATAATAATCAGTTTCTAAACACAAAAGTAAATTTAGCATATACAAAATTCAGAAATTTTAAAGAAGTATTGTCGAATGGAAAAATTAATATTCTATTATTTTGTATCAATCCAACCATTTCAACACCTTAAAAAGAAACTAGTGCTTCATTTGAAATGAAATTGGGTCAGATTATCCGTCTGAAATCGCAACAAAATCAATTTTTTGTATACACAAAAACTATTCAAATGATTTAATTTATTTAAAATCATTATTTCCAATCCATTTCCTTCAAAAAAACAAGCAAATTTAATAATTACATGCAATTCCAAATTTAATTTCCAATAGTATTATTAGAAGTCCATTAAATCGTTAATAGGTATAAGCTCAAAAAACGTAAAGTTATAAAAAATAAAATTACACATAATTATGGTGGTTTGAGACAGAATCGGTCATCCTTTAAAAGGTGTCGAGCACTAATGTATATAAATAACAAAAAAAAGTTTAAAATAAAAACCATGTTTTATAGATATCTCGGGATATAACGAAGGGATTTTTCAAATAAACTATTTCTTTTTTTTTTCTTCGTATTTTTGCATTTGCGATGTATCTTGCAGAAGTGGTCGCTTTTAATGATACGTGAGGTGCCCGGGGTATGACTCGAATCGAACCGTCGCGGTACGAGCAATAATTATTCGAAAGTGGTGGTCATTTCTAAAAGAGGATAATATTTAAGGGTTGTCTATTGCCAGAGGTCCCCCTACACATTGAGTTATGCGCCCCCATAATCTTTTTTGCGATAAAAGAACTTAAGCAGGTTTATTGCTCCTGTAGTGGAGGATAGGTCATATATATACTTTTTGCAATAACTATAACGCTCAATTGTGTATAACTTTGTAAGATTGTATATATGTTGAGTATGTTTTACTGATGTAGATGTTTGTTTTTTTTTAGAATCAATGTAAATGATTTAGAGCTATGTACAAAAGTTTAATTGATTCTTTTAATAATTCTCAGTGTCTTATAGACTAGAGAGACATTTTTTGTATTCTCTGTTAGTGGTGTTGATTGTTTCAAAATAACAAAAAAAATTTTCAGAAAAATAACGACTTTTTTCTTTTAAGAATGCATAAATAATTATATATATATATATATAGATATAGATATATAGATATACATATATAATTACTTCAAAATATGCTTGACACGCAATTAGCACAGCAAGATGTGTAGTTGTAGGATTACTGTGAAACTTGGAATGAATTTTTGTGTCAAGCAATAATGCAAATAATTTTGAATTGCGTAAAGCCAAAGGACGTTGCTGTACTTCCACCATAGCAATAGTCATCCTGAGGTACTATGTATGCAGTACTGTGTATTTGATTCTAAAAATATAATATATAAGCATGAAAATACACGTGAGTATTTTGGTAAGAAATGTTAAAAACGTTTTTAAATTTGTATAACGTAATATTTAGCAATTCACTAGAAATACTAGTTTATAAAATTTGTAATGGTCTATAATTAATTTTATTTGTAAATTATTATAATTTTTTTATACTTATAAAATTTGTGCGAAAATTATAGTACATTAAAATAACACAATATATATAGATATTATTTTTGTGCTTTTTATGTAATTAATAATATTTTTAGGAAATTTCTATTAAGCAAATGGTATCTTAACTTATAATAATCAATTTAAAAACACAAATACAAATTTAGCATTTTTTTTTTTCTTCTCAGCATAAAATCGCAAAAAATGAAATGTTTTTATACAGAAAACTATTCAAATTAATTCGGTTAAAAAAAAAAAATTTCCAATCCATTTCCATCGAAAAATCAAATTTATAATAACATGCAATTCCAAATTCAATTTGCATTGGTAATATTATAAAGCCATGAAGGGCCTGATGGCAGAATGGCTAGCCGGTATCGAGGTTCAAATCCCGGCTTTGCCCATGGATGCTTGTAGTGGCTCGGAATCCACTTTAAAGCTGTAGGTTCCGGTCCCAATAGGATCGTAGAGCGCTGCGGGGGCATTGTTACTCCGCGTCCGTGGCTTACCATCAAGTTGCACGCCCCGCCTGGGTAATGCAAAGTGAGTAACATCGGTGCAGCCCTTACGGCGAATATCACGGTCTATTTGCCAGCTGCATTAGAAGAAAAAAATATTATAAAGCCATTAAATCATTAAAACGTATTTACAAGTTAAAAATGTAAGTTATAAAAAATAAGGTAACACATAATTATGGGGTTTTGAGACAGAATCGGTCATCCTTTAAAGGTGTCGAGCCATAATGTATGTAAATAACACAAAAAAAAAGTTTAAAATAAAAACCATGTTTTATAGGTATCTCGGGATATAAAGAAAGAATTTTTTCAAATAAATTCTTATTTTCCTTCTTATTTTTGCATTTACTATGTATCTTGCGGAGGGTGGTCGCATTTAATGATACGTGAGGTGCCTGGAAATTTATGACTCGAATCGAACGGTCACAAGATGGCAATAATTATTCGAAAGTGAGGGTCATTTCTAAAGAGGATAATATTTAAGGGTGGTCTATCGCCAGAGGTCCCCCTACACGCTAAGTTATGCGCCCCATAATCTTTTTTGCGATAAAAGAACTTCAGCAGGTTTATTGCTCCTTTAGTGGAGGATAGGTCATATATATATTTTTGCAATAACTATAACTCGTCCATTGTATAACTTTGTGAGGTTGTATATCTGTTGAGTATGTTTTTCTGATGCAGATGTTTTTTTTTTTTTGAATAAATATAAGTGATTTATAGTTATGTAAGACAGCTTAATTGACTTTTTTTTTAGATTCTTAGGTCTTATAAACTAGAGACATTTTCTGAAATCACTGTTAGTAGTGTTCGATGTGTCAAAAAAATAAATGAATACATTTATTTTCAAAAAAATCTTTTATCTTTTAAGAGTGCATAAATAATTATATGGGAGTATAAATAATATATATATATATATATATATATAATGACTTCAAAATATGTTTGACGCACAATTAGCTCAGCAAGATGTTTTCGTAGGGATTACTGCAGAAACTTACCATCAATTTTTGTGTCAAACACATATGCAAATAATTTTGAATTGAGTAAAGTCAGTTAAGGACGTTGATGTACTTCCACCATAGCTATAGTCATCATGAGGTACTATGAAATCAGTACTGTGTATTTGATACTAAACTATAATATATAAGCAGTAAAATAGTCATGAGTATTTTGTTAAGAAATATTAAAATCGTTTTTAAATTTGTTTACCATAATATTTAGCAATTCACTAGAAATACTAGTTTAGAAAATTTGTAAATGTTTATAATTATTTTTATTTGTAAATTATTATAATATTTTATAATTAAAAAAAACTATAAAATTTATACCAAAATTATAGTAAACTTAAAGAACACATTATATATATGTATTATTTTTTTTTCCTTTTTATATAATAAATAAAATTTCTAGATATTTTTCTATTAAGCAAAATAATATGTAAACTTAAAATAATCAATTTAAAAACGCAGAAACAAATGTAACAAATAAAAATTTAAAAAAAAAAAAAAAAATTTAAAAAAGGGTTCTTAGGCTTTATTGTGAATTGCAATATTAATCTTTTGTTATTTTGTATCAATTCCCCCATTTCAACAACTTAAAAAGGAACTCATGGTCGATTTAAAATGAAAATGGGTCAAATTCTATGTCAGAAATCGCAAGAAATAAATTTTTTGTATACTCAAAACTATTCAAAGTGGTTTAATTTGGTTAAAAATCATTTTCCAATCCATTTACTTCAAAAAATAAATAAATAATATGTAATTGCATGCAATTCCAAATTCAATTTCCATTAGTAATATTAGAAGTTCATTAAATCATTAACATGTAGTACGTACAAGCTAAAAAAATTTAAGTTATAAAAAAAATAAAGTAACGCATAATTATGGGGTTTCGAGACAGAATCGGTCATCCTTTAAAGGTGTCGATCCATAATGTATAAATAAAAAAAAAAAAAAAAAAAATTAAAATAAAACCCATGTTTCATAGGTATCTCGGTATATAACGAAGGAATTTTTTAAAATAAATTCTTTTTTTTTTTTCCTACTTATTTTTGCATTTACGATATATCTTGCGGAGGGTGGTCGTTTTTAATGATACGTGAGGTGCCTGGAAATTTATGACTCGAATCGAGATGGCCTAGCGACGAGCAATAATTATTCGAAAGTGATGGTCATTTCTAAAGAGGATAATATTTAAGGGTGGTATATAGCCAGAGGTCCCCTACACACTAACTTATGCGCCCCATAATCTTTTTTGCGATAAAAGAACTTGAGCAGGTTTATTGCTCCTGTAGTGGAGAGGATAGGCCATATATACTTTTTCAATAACTATAACGCCCCTGTGTACAACTTTGCAACATTGTATATATGTTGAGTATGTTTTTCTGATGTAGATGTTTTTTTTTTAGAATAAATTTATATGATTTAGGGTAATGCAAGAAAGTTACAAATTTTTTTAGATTTTTCATGTCCTATAAACTAGAGAAGCATTTACAGAAATTATTGTTAGTGGTGTTGATTGATTCAAAATAAAAATAATTAAATTCATCTTTTAAGAATGCAGAAATAATTAATAGTATTATATATATATATATATATATATATATATATATATATATATATATATATATATATTATACTATTATAATTTAATGTAATTATTTCATAATCTGCTTGACAAATTAGCGTATGAAGATAAATTTGTACGCTTACTACGATACCTGGCATGCATTTTCGTGTCAAGGACATACGAAAATTATTAATTTTGTATTACGTAAAGCCAGTTAAGGACTTTTTGATTTGCATCCACCATAGCTCATAGACTGAAGTACTGTGTATGCAGTTTATCTGTTTCATCATTTGTGAATTGTGGGAGTTTAAGAAGGGAAAATTCATTCTCATTATATAAAGTAGGTGGTCGATTTCGTGAGTTGCCCGTTACCTCGTCTATACTTACTGTGGATAAATATTTCCAATAGCAACATTGTATGGGGATGTAGGGCTCAGTGGATGGTTTGGTTTCTCGTTCTACGTCCATTTTTTGCATACTTTAGGCTAATTAGGATCGGGACCTACAATTTAACATGGATTCCAAACTACTAACAAACATCCATGCCACTACCAGGATTCGAACCTGGAGTCTGTGGTACCAAAGGCCAGAGCACTAGCCAATTGCCCATCAGGCTGCAAGACCAGTGGTTGAGCGTGAGTCAACATGCCCTCGACTTGTCTCGACTCGTTTCGCATCTCATCGTCCAACAAGCACGCAGCCTAGTTCAGTACTATTTTGGTGACTCATGGGGGTCGTTTCAATGCTGCCTATTGTTTGGATTGGCATACGTCACCCTCACTTTATATTATGGTTTCACCCCTGGAGTAATAATCCGCAACATCAAGACTGTACGTCTATGACAGGCTTTAGCAACATGTATTGCTTCCCAAGTCAAGCAGCCCACAGGGAATTTTTTAATTGGATAAGGCTCACCACACATATAGAAATAGTCAAAGGACTGCTTTGCGGGATAATCTGGATCATCACATTGGGGACAGTGTGGCATTTCGACCAAATTAAAGATACGCTTGCGTCAATAAGGTATAACAGAAATGGGTATGCCTTAATGCATTCTAGTTAAAGATGGTACGACGAGATGCTAGATTCTGTTTATTTTCGGAAGTTTTCCTGCTATAAATACTAAAACCCGAGCTGCAAACTCTAATCTTATTTGGTATACTACTTTTTTTATGTCAAGATGATGAGTGTATCAAGATGATGCTGATAAAATTATTTCAATGTTCTTCATTCACCTTCATTAAAACTAAAAAAAAAAAATTATATATACTAAACTCATGTTTGTGAAAAACTGCAACACCATGAAGGAATCGTCCTAAATGAATGAAATTTAATACACAGTTGAGTGGTAGCGGTACAAATAAATGATTAAATGTTCAAAGCAAACAAACAATAACAAGAGATCGGAATCAGTATTTTGTGTAGCCACCACGCGCCACAATAAATGCTGTTACACGACGTGGCATGGAGTCAAACAAATTTTGAATGTCTGCCTGAGGAATAGCATTCCATATTGTTTGTATGCGCACCCAAAGTTCGTCTGCAGAAGCAACAGGACGAGGATCACGAGCGAGACGCCGACCAACGAAATCCCACACATGTTCAATCGGCAACATATCCGGGGAATACGCAGGCCAAGGAAGAAGCTGTACCTGCCGCGTTGCAAAGAAGGATTGAACAGTCCTAGCGATATGAGGGCGGGCATTGTCCTGTTGAAATACAGCGCCTGGCAAGCTTTGAAGGAAGGAACAGCTTGGGGCTGCAGAACTTTACTGATGTACCGGTTGCTGTTCAGATTGGTCACAATTCTTAGCAATTAAGATCGTCCATGATATGCTATGGCACCCCAGACCATAACTCCGGGTGTTCGCCCACTGTGGCGTTCGATAATGCACTCCGGAAGGTGGCGTTCACCGGCATAGCGTCTGACACGAATGCGGTCTTCATGGTACCACACATTAAAGCGGGATGCGTCAGAAAACACGACATGCTGCCAATCAGCAAGCCAGTCTCTATGCTGAGCCCCCATTGTAGCCGCAGGTGGCGATGGTTTAGTGTGAGAGGGATCTTGCATAAAGGAGTCCTTGCGCGCAGTCCACGCTGCAGCAGACGTCTACGAATTGATAAAGCACACAGTGAAACACCTGTAGCTATTGACCACTGTGCTGCCAATTGTCTAGAGGAAGCTGTAAGGTCCGTCAGCGCCATGCGGAGTGGGTGTCTATCATCGCGAGCTGACGTCACATTTCGGGGTCCACTCCCGGATTTCCGAGTTGTCCGACACTCGTCCGTCCACTGCTTCCAAAGACGCATCACCGTGTGCTGCTGTTACGCTGCACACGAGCGGCTACTGCACGATAAGACAATCCAGCTTCACGAAGGCCGATTATTCACCCCCGTTCAAACTCTGTAAGTTGTTCAAATCTCGCTCTCTTTCGTCGAAGAGGCATAAGTAACGATTGAGCTAACGTTTACCACAAGCAGATAACCACCGATAACCATACACGCCTCGCTACAGCCGTCTATTTATTCGGATCCATCCGCCGTTCAGAAGGCGCTGCTCAGCATACGCATGCGCTACGGATTTGAAATTCTAATCATTTGCATATCATGTGCTAATTTGCATTTCCTGAAAATTTCAGCTCAGTCGCGTAAGTCCTTCATGGTGTTGCAATTTTCACAAACATGAGTTTATTTAAATATAATATCATTTTCGAGATATGACTATGTAGTAAAATTTAATACACATTTATATATTTTCAATTTGGTAAATCATTAAAATATTTTAGTTAATGTTTTTTTACACAAAATGTTTTTACACATTTTTTTTATTTTAAAATGTTTGAATATAAAAATTATGCAGAACAGTAAAAATACAACAAGTTTTAAATTTAGAATAAGCAAATTTTGTTATAAACCTCCTCTACTTTAAAAACTTTTTTGACGTAACAATCTTTGAAATTTCAAAATCCAGATTTAAAGCAATATTCATAACAGAAAAATTATAAACTTTAAACTTTAAATACCTTTTAAAGTTATGTTCAAGAACTGATGTTTCATAATACATGACATTATTATCAGTGAATCTTCGAAATGCATATATAAATCTAACTTAAGAAATGAATTTGAGAATATATCGAATTGTGTAATGTAACTGTGTATAGCAATGCATCCATTACGGTAATATATATTAATCAAACATTTTACATCATAATATACACTGAAGTGACAAAAGTCATGGGATAGCAATATGCAAATTTTCAGATGGCAGTAGCATCGCGTAGAGTAGGTATAAATGCGCAGTGCTTTCGCAGAGCTTTCATTTCTGTTCAAGTTATTCATGTGAAGAGTTTTGACGTGATGATGACCGCACGACGAGAATTAACAGACTTTGAACGCGGGATGTTAGTTGGAGCTAGACGCATGGGTCATGCCATTTCGGAAATCGTTAGGGTAATCGTTATCAACATTCCCAGATCCACTGTGTCAAGAGTGTGCCGAGAGTATGAAATTTCTGGCATAACATCCCATCATGGACAGCGCAGTGGTCGACCGCCTGCACTTAACGACCGAGACCAGCGACGTCTGCAAAGAGTCGTAAATTCTAACAGACAAGCAACACTGCGTCAAATAACCGCAGAAATCAATGTGGAACGTACAAGGGACTTGTCTGTTAGAACTGTGCGGAGAAATTTGGCTTTCTTGGGCTATTCCAGCAGAAGACCGACTCGAGTGCCTTTACTGACAGAACGACATCGCTTGCAGCGACTCTCGTGGGCACGTGAGCATATCGGTTGGTCCCTAGATGAATGGAAAACCGTGGCCTGGTCCGATGAGTCATGATTTCAGTTGGTAAGAGCTGATGGTAGGGTTCGAGTGTGGCGCAGACCCCACGAAGCCATGGACCCAAACTGTCAGCAAGGCACTGTTCAAGCTGGTGGTGGCTCCGTAATGGTGTGGGCTGTTTTTTCATGGCATGGACTTGGTCCTCTGGTGCGACTGGACCGAACATTGACTGGAAATGCTTATGTTCAGCTACTTGGAGATCACTTGCAGCCATTCATGGACTTCATGTACCCAAACAACGATGGGATTTTTATGAATGACAATGCGCCATGTCACCGGGCCACAACTGTTCGCGATTGGTTTGAAGAACATTCTGGACAATTCCAACGAATGATCTGGCCACCTAGATCGCCCAACATGAATCCCATCGAGCATTTATGGGACAACATCGAGAGGTCTTTTTCGTGCCCAAAATCCTGCACCATCAACGCTTTCACAATTATGGACGTCTATCGAAACAGCATGGCTCAATATTCCTGCAGAAGACTTCAAACGAATTGTTGAGTCCATGCCACGTCGAGTTGCTGCATTTCGCCGGGCGAAAGGAGGGCCGACACGATATTAAGAGGTATCCCATGTCTTTTGTCACTTCAGTGTATTATTACACAAAACTACTATGATATATTCATCCCAAAATGAGACAAAATATTTCTCAAATCTCATATTTTTGAAATAATTTCTATTAACTAATATATTATTCTAAGAAATTCTTGACTCAATGATGAAAGATTTTCAAGTGTGATTCAGATTCAGAGAGATTTTCAAGTGATTTCAGTGATATTCATATATAAATAATGTTTTTTAAAATCATATATTTAGTCACTTACATTATAAATAAAGATAACGTTAAAATATAAAAAGGTTAATTAAGATCTACGATTATTAAATTGAATTTTTAGTACCAATTATATTTCGTTTAAAAAACGAATTAAATTCAATATTACATTGATTTTTATGAAACTGAAATGAATTGAATAATAATAAATCCTTTAAATTTAATGAACTTTTATGTTTTTCGTATTTTTTGTGTGCATAATGCAATGCATACAAAGGATAAAATTTTAAATTAAACTATTCTTAGGCATCCTGTGTGTTTATTATCAAACAGATATTATAAATCAAGGTTAAATGCTTTTTGAGAAACAGGATATGATTATTATTTTTTTTGCAGAATTTCCTTTTTTATTATGCTATTGAGCAAGAAGTAGTAAAAACATAGGATTTCATACATTTAATTACTTAAATTTTGAAATTGGGTAGCTAAATAAAAAAAGCAGCTGCACGATATTAAATGTCATTTTCATCTCTCTCGTGTACATTCAGAAAGTACATGAAGACTAATAATAATCATATACTAAAGGCTAACATAGGTAATGTTGATTTATGTTATAAGCTATTATTTATATATCGCAGTTATAATCTATTTTATATAGTACATAAATTAAAAATATTTTTTTTTAAATTTATTAGAAACATTTATTTACAAATTAAATGTAATAATTTATTAATTTTAATTTATAACAATAAGTTAATAATTAAGTTAATTAAACTTAATAATAATTTATTAAGTTATTTTTAATTTATTAATGATTTATTAAACATTTATTACACACATTTATTAATGTGAATATGATACATGATTTTTTTGTTGCAAAATCGGAGGTACCATGTATAATTTTTTAATTTATGTAATTTAAAAAATGATTTCATATTTTATTGAAAAAGCCTTTGAAATTTTATACATTTAAAACACAATAAAATTTTTCAATGCTATATATCAGCATTAATTTCATTTTATTAATATATATTTATTTTTGTTATTTATTTAAAACAATTTATTTATTATGTAAATCTTTATATTAACATTATATATTTTTAATCTTTCCTATATGTTTATAAAACTTGTGTAATTTCAGCATTATCTCAATTTAGGATTATTATTGTTTGAACTACCGTTATACGAAATTTTATGCATTTAAATTAATTTTCTTTAAATAAAATAATGCATTAAAGCAAGATATACTTTAGTGATTCATAGATAAAATAATTATAACTGAAATTTTTCTAATAAATGTTTTATAATAAATTAAAATATTTTTTTTCTGAGTGTGGAAAGTACATATTTTTAAATAGCTTACATAGGTTTTTGTTCTTCGCTATGAAGTATCATAGAAATTTACAAAGCAAAATTAAAAAGTAGTAATATTTATTTTATTTACTGTTTTTAATTTTTAGACATACATATAAAACGAAAATTTATATAAATCCTTAAAATGAAATTTAAACAAATGGATAAATAAATTACCGCATTATCATTAATTTGACATTAATGTTAATTTGAAATTATCTTATACAAATAAATGAATACATTATAGATGTGTCGAATACAAAAATGGTTCTGGAACTTTTTTTTTTTTTTTAAATAAACAAGGATTTAGAATAGAGAAATGTAATTTGTGGTATTTTAGTTAAAATGTTTAGCTGTACCAAAAAGCACTATTATTAACACATAATAGGAAATTGAATAAATATATGTTATAGTTTTATTAAAACAATAGTATCATTATTAATTCTTAATATGTTGGTTCACTGTTTAAATATTTATTATTGATTAACTATTAATGGAAAATTCTAGATTATTTAAATTATTTTGTAGGAATGTGTAATTATTCCAAATCGTTCTATATTTTGTTAGACAAATAAAATCTACATTTATATAAATTATTTTTATAAAATATATATTTGGACTCATATAATTTTATTACAATTCAAATGAGTATTTAATAATATTTACAATAGAAATAGAAGGCTGCGATCATATACACAAAATTTGCAAGTCTTCTCTTATTTGATTTGCGAACTATATTTAATATTATAGATATGGATTGCTATTAATTTTTAATAAACGATACTTATCTAGTGTTGGCGAGCTTGATACAGAAGGTTCTTGAAATGGAAAAGTGTTTTTTAAAAATATTTTATTTATTATGTTTAATTTATTTTTAACATGAGGTTATTGATAAATATAGCGTCTTCATGTTATTGAAGGTAATAAATTAATATTAATTAATTTATCATTTATCAAATCATTTTCTATAGAAATAACAGATTGTTTCCTATCAAATATTAGTTTCTATTAAGTAGAACAATTAGTATTCCTAAAAGTCTACGAATTAAATCTAACATTCTGTACTTTATCATGAGGTTTCAAATAAGTGCATGCATTTAAGGTATCAAATATTTTTGTCAATATTTAATACAACCCTTATACTTTGGTTTTATTTTATGCGTTTAAAATATTATTTTAGAAAAAAAAAAAGTTAAAATTCCTGTTTTGCTGCAATATTTAGAATGGTTTGAAAATTTCATAAAAATTATTACATAACTTTAAAAATATAGGGTAACTGTTATTTAAATGAATCTTTACCTAACAGTTTTTGTATTTTTGAAAGAATTTCTTATTCCCAATTTCAGCCTCATAGAATTCAAATGTCCTGACATCAAATTAAAATTGGTCTTTTCATGTTAAGAAATAGATCCATTTATTTTTTTTCACTTTTCTGGAGTTTCGGTTCAAAATTTCCTATATATATATATATTAATATCACATGGGGCTTGATGGCCGAGTGGCTATTATTCTGGCTCTCAGTGCTCGGTTCTGATTCCAGTCCGAACTGTACCATGGATGTTTGTAGTGGTTCGAATCCTCTTTAAACCGTAGGTCCAGGTCTAATATGACTGTAGGGCATAGGACTGACAACCCAACCCTGTAAAAAGAAACCATCTCTTGTCTCGAAATCTGCCAATACTCAGATGGGCATGGCTCACCATGGGCTGTAGTGTCAAGGAGTTAGTTAGCTATTAATATCATATCCACGACTTAAATGTTTTATAAAAAACTGTAATACATAGAAATAGAGGTCTGAATAGCCAAGAACACTGAACACAGGTTTCGAATTCGATTCCCGGCAGGGACATAAATGTTTGTAATGGTTCCGAATCCACTTTAATCTGTAGGTCCCAGTCTCATATGACTGTAGAGGCCACAGAGCGCAATCATATTTCTTCTAATTTCCAAACTGTATTGGAGCAACTCAGCTCTAGGCACAGTGATGTGGTGCAGCAGCAGTAGTAGTAGTAATACGTAGAAATAAATGCGTAACTCACTTTGGAACAAATTGAAACATTTATTTATGTTTTGTAAGTATTGGGGTATTAGTTAATTTAAATATTGTGTAACTTTTTTTTTAAATGAAGTTTTACTAACTTTTGAGTACTTTTTAAATAATTTTTGTTTCAGTTTCAGAATCATAAACTCTGTTTGATTATAGATATACCCATAATTCATTAGATTATAGATATACCCATAAGATTTTTATTATTTTCACAAATTAATTACTTACAAAAAAAAAAACACGAAGGATTTCATAAAAACTGTATAAGTAAATCAGAGAAAGGAAAATTCTAATTCAAAACAATACAGTTTTAGAAATCCAATTTCATCCAAAAATAAATATAAACATGTTTTTCTTAGATTAATATTATATAATAGTAAATATACAAAATGCGTCTCATACAAACAGAAAAAAAGTTTGTGTCTTGAGGAATCTAATCAGCGGAGTGCATATTATTTATGCATTAAATAAATATTGCCGGAAAGCTGCAGCTCTTATACATGGTTAGGAAAGTCTTTTGTAAGATACACCGTCTAAGAAAGTAAACGAAAGAGACGGTACTGACACAGAGAAAGGAATTCATATGGATATATGGCCTCGTTTGTTTACTTGCACAGCGCTGGAAATATCGTTGACATTTTTATTTTCTCTTATATCATAGAGCATACTTGAAACTTAAGCAATGGATAATGCAGTGTCTAATATATAAACTTAATCGCACAAGTAAATCTTTCATTACATGGGTGTAAATGACTAAAATAAGAAATATGCCGGTTGGCAGACAATCTTGTCCCTTCATGGGCCTGTAATGCCAGGGAGTTAATTAGTTATTTATATAACATCCTCGACTTAAATTATTTATAAAACAAAATATATAGAAATACATGCGTAACATACGTTGGAACAAATTTAAACATTTATCTTTTTGTAAGCATTGGTTAATTGAAATACAGGATAACCTTTTTTATAAATTAAGTGTTATCCCACTTTTTGTGTATTTTTAAAGAATTTCTTTCATAGACTCTATTTGACTATAGATAAATCTATAATTGTTATGGATTTTTATTATTTTCATAAATTAATTATATACAGAAAAATAAGTGAAATGTTTCATAAAAATTTTATTAGCAATTAAAGAAAGGAAAATTCTAATTCAAAACAATACAAATTCAGAAATCTAATTCAACCCAAAAATAAATATCAACATGTTTATCTTAGATTAATATTATCTAATAGTAAATATACAAAATGCGCCTCATACAAACAGAAAAAGTTTGTGTCTTGAGGAATCTAATCAGCGAAGTGCATATTATTTATGCATTAAATAAATATTGCCGAAAGCTGCAGCTCTTACATGGTTAGGAAAGTCTTTTGTAAGATACACCGTCTAAGAAACTTTACGAAAGAGACTCTACTGACATAGAGAAAGGAATTCATATGGATATATGGCCTCGTTTGTTTACTTGCACAGCGCTGGATATATCGTTGACATTTTTATTTTCTCTTATATCATAGAGCATACTTGAAACTTAAGCAATGGATAATGCCGTGTCTAATATATTAACTTAATCGTACAAGTAAATCTTTCAGTACTAGGGTGTAAATGACTAAAATAAGGGATAAGTCTTTTTCTAAGTAACGACAAAAGTGATAATTTATGAAAAGTGTTTGTTTGTTTCAGAAAATATTTTTTGTATTAACGCATGATGTTTTTCCAAGTCTAATTAAACTAAGCATAATCATTAAAATATGTTATATTGTTAGATTCATGACGTAAATTTTCTATTATAAAGGTAAACATGTCTTATTAAGATATGCATTTTGTTTTTTAATTATATTGTAAATTCAGTCTTCAATTTAATAAAAAAATTTTTATGAATTTCGCTTGTTAAAAATGTTTTTAAATAATTAATAAAATGTTTAAAAAAAAAGATTTGCCTTTTCTGTTTTTCTACTTCATTTTAAATATTTTATATTATAAAATATAATCCTTTCTTACTTTAAGATATAATTATATTTAGCAAATATTTTTAGACATAAATTTCATATTTTGCTCTTTAAAAGGTTTTCAAAGCACTAGAAAACTTTCACTAGATATTTCATAATTTTTTTAACCATTATTACATAATGGTTAAAAACATACATATTTTTACATACATATAGTTAGTGCAAATGATTACATACGAGGAAATAATTTCAAAAATTTAGTATGATGCTTTAATTAGTTTCTCTATCTATTAATTCTAATATATATTTCAGTCTTATCGAAATTCCAACAATTGATTAATCGTCATTAATAATTTAAATTTTGTGATCGTTTTTAGTTTTTAATATTAAATATTTTTATTTCATTAAAAAAATATCGATGGTGACTGAATTTTATAATACTGATGTAATAAATTAAAGATTAATTTAAAGCAAGCCATTTAAAGCATTTTGTGTAAAAATCAAGATACTGTGTTAATTCTTTCAAGTATATATGTTCTGAATTGATTTAGATATTTTCATTCAAAGCATATAGTTTTTGTTAACACAAATAAACTTCAATTCTTTTTCTTCCAAAAATTACACTAAATTATTGCAAAGAAAATTTTCTATTTTTAAAGCCCGTCTAATCATGAAATTTCTCATTTATCTAGTTTCACTGCGGAATTTGATAGAAAAAAATAGAATTTACAGGGCAACACAATACAATTTTCATAATTAATTTCAAATTTTGAAGATACATATATCTTCTTCAAAATTTGGAATTAATTATAAAAATTATATATTTCACACTCTATTTCTGTATATTTTGCATAAATATGTGTGTCCGTTTCTTATTTGCAAATGCAATTCTAGTCGTTCACTCCTTTGATATATTTATATTCATTTAACAATTATCAGTTTCGTTGTTGCAACTCATGCACAATTCAGATCATGAACATTTTTGTAGGCCTGAATTTCAGGTACTTCAAGCATTTTCTGTATAGCGAATGTGATTACTTTTTGTTATACAATCCAATTTTTTCCCATGAGTCAGTGATAGTTTACCTGATAGCGAATACTTTTGGGAATTTTGTTATTTCAAAATGATTGCCATGTTTCTAGTTGTTATCTCTCTTGTTTATTGCATCGTTGTGTTTACATCGAGAGAGAGAGAGAGAGTGGCAGAAATAAATTTTCCTTTTTTGAGGCATGTGCAGGTATTGCAAAATATTTACTTTGTGATTTACTTCAGTGATTATATTTTGCATGTCCTTAACTTTTTAAAACTAATTGTATACCTCGCAACTAATACTTTTACTCATAGAAAATACTTTACAGGTTTTAATTATAAGTTACCAAAAATATTTTAAAAATAAATAAATTTAACAAAATTTCTATAGAAGAGTTCTATTCACCTCTTCACTTGGGTAATTAACTTTCTTAACTACATTAAAAAATATATATCTACTTTAGGGTATTATTTTGATGCTATTGAAATTTGTAAAGAACTCCTTTTGGGGTTCAAAATTTTGATTTAAATCTTTGAAAGGGATAAATACATACGCATATACGATGCAGTTTGAAAATATTCGTTTGTAATTGTGGGGGATATATTAATATGCTAATGCATTTTATGTTTGTGTTGGCTTCCAATTAGGTTTTTATGATATGTAATAAATTCAAATCTAGCCAACGGATATCCATTTCAGGTTAAGGCAGTTTTGATTCAATTCTACCAAGAGCGACATCTGGGCTTTTATTTTCTTCTTGTAGAAAATAGTAGATTAACTTAACAGATTCGAGGTATAACATTTCCCTCTGGGCAAGAAATGTGATTTTTATATTCAGCTTATTTTTCAAATTTCGAATTGAGGTCCAAAGTTTAAAAAATCGGGGCAGGGTCGTCTGGATTTCCCAGCTAAAAATGGGTTTTAATTCGAAAATCCACAAGTGATGCCAAACCGACAGCTGTTGTTTCCGTGCTACCGTCCGATAGGCACGATAAGTCAGATTTCTCAAGGAATACTAGTGTCCAAAAAGTAAAAACCAATTCTCAATTTAAATTTCTCGGGTCTTATAGAATTTCAATTGGTTTTCTTTTTTAGGTTGCTGGAACTGTCCTTGACATCTGTGTGAAATTTGACGTCAAAATATTCATTAGTGTTTGAAACTTTTGTAATAGAGATGTGTAGATGAAACACTAAAAGTGATTTTGGCACTTGTGTGTGAACAATGTTTTTCGACTATCAGATCAAGTTGAAATGCAACATAACTGAAGATGAGATTTGGTTTATGCTTAAGACTCAGAAACAACCGATCAATCGAGCGAATATCGTGACAAAGGTGAAGCAAGAACGAAAAGAGCACGCCAAAGTCGCTCAAAATCAAGGTCATGTTGACTGTTTTCTTCGATTACCGTGGTGGCATTATGAATTCCTTCCTCCGGGCCAACCTGTCAACAAGAAATATTAGTTGAGTGTTATGCGTCGCTCGTGTGAAGCTATTCGCAAAAAGAGACCACATTTATGTAAAGACAACTCTTCGTTTTTGCATCACGATAATGCGCCAACTCACACTGCATTGTTTCTTCGTGACTTTTTCGCCAAAAATGGAACCCATATCATTTCATAACCACCGTATTCACACCGCGCAACTTCTGGCTATTCCCTAAACTCAAAAGACCACTCTGGGGACACCGCTTTGAGATTCAACGTGAACGCTTTGAAGGTCATACCTGCTGATGCCTTTTTTAGCATGCATTGAGGATTGGAAAAAAAGTTGGCATAAGTGCATTATGTCCGGAGGGGATTACTTTGAAGACGATGAAATAAATTTGGAAGAACAAATAAAGAGTTTTTGAAAAAAAAAAAATTGGTCTTACTTATTGGGCACAGTAGTAGAAGAGGAAGATGAGAGGACCTTTAGATGGCACCTTTAAGGAGGATTTTACAAATTGAGATGGTGCAACTCCCACAGAACATTCTCAAATTTTAAATGGACATTTCAGCTTTCGGCACAATGATCTAATGGGGTGTAGAAGTAGTAATATCAGTAGTAGTAGTAGTAATTATTGAGAAATTCAACTCGTTAATCACCAGTTTGTTTCAGTGGGTTTCTATACTTATCAAAGTATAAAAACCTCTCTGATATTTCTAAAAATAATCAGTAATTGATTTATTTGATATTAAACATTCCTAGCTACCTTAACAATAAATACTTGTTCTTTGTAACAACCATTAACCGGATATAAAAGAGGAAGTTGTCGGCCTTTTCATTTTAGCTTTGAGATTATCTTATTATTTTTTTTTTTTATCATGAGCTGAGTAATTGCGCCTTGCTTTCTAATATCTGATGAAAGGAGCAAATACCAAAAAAAAGCTCTCCTGTTATTTTGTTGCTCCAAATAGATAGGCTGAGCCGAGGATAGAAACGTAATCTTTCAATCTTGGTGCATCGGTGCATTCATCAAAAAGATCTCAGACGAACATAAGCAAACATAAATTATTTCTTGTCTCAACACGAATTTAGATGAATGTATCGTATATCATAAAAGACAAAAAAAAAATGATGTCTCTAATACACTAGAATGAATTACTTCAGATTAATTGTTAAGTTTGGAATTATTCTTGAATATGTTTTAAACCCATTAAATGATAAACAAAATAGTAATTTTTTCGGAATGTGGTACAGTTTTAAGATAATCAAGATTTTAAAAAACCACTTTTTTTATAATATTTTTATATTAAACATAAAAATATGTAATTTTTAATTTAAATACATATAATTATTATAATATCTAGCTGTTTACTAAAGTTACTGCTGTTAAGGATGAGCCTCTAGTACATTAGAATGAATTACTTCAGATTAATTGTTAAGTTTGAATTCTTCTTAAATAGGTTTTAAACCCATTAAATAATAAACAAAATAGTAACTTTTTTTCGTAATGTGGTATATCTTTAAGATAATCAGATTTTAAGAACCACTCTTTTTATAATACTTAGATATTAACCATAATAATATGTAATTTTTAAACATAAATACATATAATTATTATAATATGTAAGTGTTTACGAAAGTTACTGCTGTTAAGTATGAACCTACAGTACGTTAGAATGAATTACTTCAGATTAATTGTTAAGTTTGGAATTATACTCAAAAATGTTTTAAAATATCAGTAATAAACAAAATAATAATTTTTCGGAATATGATATAGCTTTAAGGTAATCGAGATTTTAAACCACTCCTTTTTACAATATTTAAATATTAATCATAAAAATACGTAATTTATTATATAAATATGTATAATCATTATAATATGTAGGTGTTTACTAAACTTACTACTGTTAAGGATGAGCCCCTAATACATCAGAATGAATTATTTCAACCCAATAAGTAATAAACAAAATAGTAATTTTTCGTAATGTGGTACATCTTTTCAGGTAATCAGATTTTAAAAGACACTTTTTTTTTTATAATATTTAAATATTAACCATAATAATTTGTAATTTTTTAACATAAATACATATAATTATTATAATGTGTTGGTGTTTACTAAACTTACTACTGTTAAGGATGAGCCCCTAGTACATCAGAATGAATTATTTCAACCCATTAAGTAATAAACAAAATAGCAATTTTTTCGAATGTGGTATAGTTTTAAGAAAATCGAGATTTTAAAAGCCCTTCTTTTTTTTATAATATTTAAATATTAACCGTCAAAATATGTAATTTTTTTAATATAAATACATGTAATTATTATAATATGTAGTTTACTAAAGTTACTACTGTTAAGGATGAGCCTCTAGTACATTAGAATGAATTACTTCAGATTTATTGTTAAGTTTGGAATTATTCTTGAATATGTTTTAAACCCATTAAATGATAAACAAAATAGTAACTTTTTTCGTAATGTGGTATACGTTTAAGATAATCGAGATTTTAAAAGCCACTCTTTTTTTTATAATATTTAAATATTAACCATAATAATATGTAATTTTTTAATTTAAATACATATAATTATTATAATATATAAGTGTTTACTAAAGTTACTGCTGTTAAGGATGAGCTTCTAGTACATTAGAATGGATTACTTCAAATTAGTTGTTTTCGGAATTATTCTTGAATATGTTTTAAACTCATTAAATGATTAACAGAATAGTAATTTTTTCGTAATGTGGTATAGTTTTAAGATAATCGAGATTTTAAAAGCCACTCTTTTTTTATAATATCTAAATATTAATCATAATAATGTATAACTTTTTCTTATAAATACATATAATTATTATAATGTGTTGGTGTTTACTAAAATTACTAATGTTAAAGAGGAGCCTCTAGTACATTAGAATGAATTAGTTCAGATTAATTGTTAAGTTTGGAATTATACTTAAAAAGATTTTAAAATATCAGTGATAAACAAAATAGTAATTTTTCGGAATGTAGGATAGTTTTAAGATAATCAAGATTTTAAAAGCCATTCTTTTTTAATAATATTTATATATTAACCATAAAAATATGTATTTTTTTAATATAAATATATATAATTATTACAATCTGTATGTTTTTACTAAAATTGGATACACATATAATTACATGTTCACAAAAGGAATATATGAAATTTAATTTGAAAACTATTTTAAGTTAATAATGTTAGTCTACAAATAAATCAACAAGTAAACATTGTAAGTAAGGTTATTAACGCACATTGTTAAGCAAACATTGTAAGTTAATTAGTTGAAGTACTAGTTTTAGAATTACTTTAGCTTACTGCTCAAATTATTATTGAAACTAAAGCTGCTCGAAATAAAATTAAAATAAAATCTTCTAAGAATTTAGATTGGATTTTTCATAGAACTGTAAATGGATTTTTCAAAGTATGCCTAAAGTAACACGATGCCAACCAAAGTATAAAAAATGTTAACCTAAAACTATCATAAAAGATAACTTTAATTTCTTAAAAATATTCTTTGCATGTTTTTTCAGATTTTTAATAAAATATTTTCCTCAGAATTCTTTTCTTTTTAAAAGGAATTTAAATATTTATGACTTATTAATGGCGTTTATTAAAATGTTATCTTTTTTCGATTTAAACTTTTAAAATAAGTTTCAATTTGTTTATCAATAAAATGGAAAATAAAATTTGCTGCAATTTTTATGTCAAGCTTGAAATATTTTTTATGTATCATATATTTTATTCCTTCAAATAAGATACTTCTTATGATCTGATAAAAGTTAACTAAAGTATTCAAAATATATACCCATAACTTTTCATTAGAATCGCATAGAGATTCCTTTCTATGGCCATTGAAATATAGATTTATAACCGAATTAGTTTCACAATATTGAACAGTCTCGGCAAGATTATATTTTACTTCAAAAATATAAAAATAAATAATTTATACCTCAACCCTTTTTAATGTTTCGTAAAATATTACAGAATCGGAGGAATTTAAATATGTAAATTGTTACCACTTTTATAAAAGTTTTGTATTAAATTTTCAAACAATAAAAAAAAAAAAAAATATTCGACATCTTATTTCTGTACTGATATTTTATATCCACACTTTATAAAAGATGTTACTTGTCACTTAATAAAGAATAAACTCAGTTACAAATACGATTGCTTTTATTGGCTAAGTAAATAAAGTATGTAATTTTATTTTATTTTGTATGATTTTCCTTTAAAAATATTTTAAAATGTTTCGAAATTTCATTAAAATTTTTTTAGGTAGAGTTTAATTAAAGATTTGTGATTTTCTTTTTATATTTATTTGATTTGATAAATTTTTAACATTTTTAATTATTTTGTAAAAATGTATAATTTATTCTCGTTTATATTGATCTGACTCGTGACACAGTATTAGTGTGTTTAGTTATTTGGCAATAGCGATCAATTAAACTGGTGAGTTTCAGTCAATGTTATCAGAAATGAAAATACGAATAATATTTTACAATATTTATAATATAATTTATAATATAATAAATATAATTAAAATTTATAATATTTTACAATAAAAAAAAATTTATATATTTTGAGATTTGGTGATTGTGATTCTGGTTTTCCTTACAATCGTTTCGCAGGAATACATTATAATTCAAGCTTGAATTATAGAGACTATACTGCATTATGACACAAGATATGGCTTTATTTCTCATATTATAGGACTAATCAGAATCTATGGAGGAAGCATTAACTTAAAATTACAAACATGTGAATTAACCAAAATTTTAAACTTCGAACAACGATTCCAAGTTCGAAACAACGATTCTAAGAACAAAATTAATGTAATGTGTGCAAAATATGACAAAAATATTACATTATCATATTCACTTGTTACTTCAATGTATTCATAAAAATATTACTTGCATTCCACAACGTCTATAAAAGGTAAAGATGAACACAAACTTAAATTTACATAGTTTGAACATCGAGAATATTATCCCTGAAATTCTTCCTGGAAGACAATCACTTCCAATGGATTTTTCATAGTATAACCTAAAGGAAAACAATGCCAAACTAATTATGAGAAAGTCTATTTAAGAGGAAACTTTAAGCTCTTAAAAATTATTCATTGAATGCTGGTTTTAGACTTTGTGTCTTACTTACGAGTTAGTTTATAAACATTAGAAACATTTTGATTTTTTTTTGACAAAATCATATATAAAATTGAACTAAGATTATTGTAGTAAAACTTAATAGTTTGCAAGAGGATTATAAAATTATAATTTGCACAAATTTACTATTCATCATTTCATATAGAAAAACTTTAAAAAATAACCTGCAGTCTGATAGGCAATACAAGATATTCTGTTATGAACTCCACTGAGTCTACTCTAAGCAGTGATTATTTGCGCATAATCATTGTAAATAGAAAATATATTCTTCGATTTTAATTATCCCTCATTTATTAGATTAGTACACATTAGCTAGATTAACATAATGTAGCATAACTAGAACATAATCGTAAAGTAAAATATGGCACTATGTAACACCGCCATTTCCAAAGTATATGCAATATTTAATCTGCTTAATTTGCTATTAGTTATTTCAATTAATCATTAAGAAATCATAAATGCTATCTTTATTATTTTACCTTCATTTTCTTGGAAAAACGTTTCTTACGTCATTCAAACTGGACCGGACATGCTTAATTTATTGCCATATTTTTTGGTCTCTTCGCAATAGTGCAACTTAAAACTAACCAAACACTTCTGAGAAAAAATACCGTAGTAAATTATAAAAGAAATTTGTCATACTGACAACTGATTAAATACATAAAAGTGCAAGAAAAATCACAAAGATATACCAGGAAAAAACATGATAGTTCACAATACAGAAATATTGGTGTGTCAATAACAAATACTTGCATAATTCAAAAAAGCAATACCAAATTAAAATACATTCGCAGTTGATTGATAGTCACAGTGCTTTGTAATGACATCAATTTTGTAATAGTTTATTTAGTAAGAGTGCAGAGGGAGTTTCAGTGTACAATTCACTTTCTCAAATGTTAAACCATTCATTTACATTAGATATGTTAAAATTATTAATATATCTATTCTTACAATCAGTCACTTCTTAATGAAATAAATCAGTCTTATTTTCACTACATTTCTCAATGACACATTGAATTTTATAAATATTTTATTTAGAACTTCTTTCAGACATATTATGAAATAACTGACATAATTCATGAGATTTCGGATTATTTGAGTCAACTTTTTTTTTTATATATTAAAGCCTTGAACATAGAAATATCTGCAACAATTCAAGCAAAAACGATCTGTAAATGTACGTTTATATCGGAGAAAAATCCTTCAACGTATCTTTTATTTCGGGGTTAAAAATGAAAAAGTCGTTCCGAATTCACCACTTTATGTTCATCTTCGGGAAAAAGCATCAAAATATTTTAGTTTTCTTACGCTGTAAGCAAACAAATAACTAAAGTGAAATATGGGTTAGAAATGTCTTTGGCCAAAAAACTGTAATCATTCTTTCTCCTAAAAAGCAGAATGAAAATAAATCTAAAATAACAAAATTCAATGCGACCGTATTTTATTCAACTTTCTTCTTCTTCTTCTTTTTATTATTTTCTAGTCCAGCTTCCTGGATCTGCACCAAATAAAACGCTTAAGACCTGGACGATGGAAGTTAGGAATGCCTAAGATAACTATTCATCATGAGGATGGTAAAGGGGGTAAAAACACACAAAACGTTCCTGTGTTCTCCTTTCTGAGCTTACGATAAGAATTTGTTGACATTTCTTGCTGAAGCAAACAACTCCAGTCAGTTTTCCTACAAGATTTTGTTTCCTTTTTCTGAAACTTTTTAGCATCACTTTTTTTAAAAATGAAATATGTTTTCCACTGAATGAAACATGAAAAGTCGAAATATTTCAAAATGACATAAATATTTACTCCAATAACTGCCGTAATAGGTAAAATAAGTCAATTTCTAGCTGAATCTTGCTATATTTAAAGCAATGGTTACATTTCGTATTTGAGATAGATAACATGTATGAATATATTCATTAGACCAGTAATATTGGAAAATAAATATATATAATTGTTCCAGAATATTCGATGCGTAATTGTATTCAGTGACAAAAATTTATGTTTATGTTAATTTAGTAAGAATAAAAAAATTAGCATTACTTAGGTTAAGCCAAGGTTAAACCATTAATTTACTTTAGATGTGTTAAAAATATCAATATCTCTATTCTTACAATCAGTCACCTCTTACTTTATACCAGGGGTCTCCTAACTACGGCCCGCGGCCAAATCCGGCCCGCCAGTGTCATCAATCCGGCCTGCGACAGCGAATAGTTTATTGTTGCTGTAATAAGTTGGATAAAAAAACACAGAATGATAATAACTCGTTTTTATTAATTACTTAATGACAAGCGTAATACGCAGAAAATTTAACTTAAACATGACAACTAACAAATAATTGAAATGAATCCCACTAACATTATAAACTAGTGAACATTCGCGGTTATCCTCGGTAGTTATACGTACCTATTTCCGCTTTTCACCACTAGATGTCGTCAAGTGTCAGAGTCGTATCGATACACATAATAGTAATTGTAATAATTGAACTAGCGAATTTAGCAAGCGTATGCTCGTTCAGAGCGCGTACTCGGTGACTTGTCTAGAAATTATAGATAATGGCAGAAAAAGTAAAACGGTTTTGGCACTTGCTACTTACTGTAGTAAACAGTATGGCCCTAACGCTGGAAAGTTTGGAGACCCCTGCTTTAAACTAATGAAATAAATCATATTTTCACTACATTTTTCAATGACATGTTGAATTTTATAAATATTTTATTTAGAAGTTCTTTCACACATGTTATGAAATGACTAACATAATTCATGAGATTTCGGATTATTTGAGTCAACTTTTTTTATATATTAAAGCCTTGAACATAGAAATATCTGCAACAATTCAAGCAAAAACGATCTGTAAATGTACGCTTGAATCGGAGAAAAAATCCTTCAACGTTCCTTTTATTTCGGGTTAAAAATGAAAAGTCGTTCCGAATTCACTGCTTTCTGTTCATCTTCGGTAAAAAGCCTCAAAATATTTTAGTTTTTCTTACGCTGTAAGCAAACAAATAACTAAAGTGAAATATGGGTTAGAAATCTCTTTTGGCCAAAATACTGTAATCATTCTTTCTCCTAAAAAGCAGAATAAAATAAATCTAAAATAACAAAATTCAATGCGGCCGTAGTTCTTATTCAACTTTCTTCTTCTTCTTTTTTTTTATTTTCTAGTCCAGCTTCCTGGATCTGCACCAAATAAAACGCTTAAGACCTGGACGATGGAAGTTGGGAATGCTTAAGATATCTATTCATCATGAGGATGGTAAAGGGGGAAAAAGAACACACAAAACGTTCCTGTGTTCTTCTTTCTGAGTTACGATAAGAATTTGTTGACATTTCTTGCTTAAGCAAACAACTCCAGTCCGTTTTCGTACAAGAATTTTTCCTTTTTTCTATGAAGCCCTTTAGTATCACTTCTTTTAAAAATGAAATATGTTTTCCACTTCATATATATATATATATATATTTGAAAAGGACATAAATATTTATTCCAATAACTACCGTAATAGGTAAAATAAGTCCATTCCTAGCTGATTCTTGCTATATGTAAAGCAATGATTACATTTTACATTACAAATAGAGAACTTATATAAATGTTTTAATTAGACCATTATTATTTACATAATATACATATATATAATTGTTCCCAAAAAATCGATGGTTATTTCTATTCACTGACAACAACTGATGTGTTAAGGTAACTTTGTAAGAATAAAAAAAATTATCATTACTGAGGTTAAGTCAAGGTTAAACCATTACTTTACGTTAGATGTGTTAAAAATATTAATATCTTTATTCTTTCAATCAGTCAAATCATAATTTATACTAATGAAATAAATCAGTCGTATTTTCACTACCTTTTTCAATCATGAGATTTCGGATTATTCGAGTCAAGGTTTTTTATTCTTGTATATTAAAGCCTTGGACTGAAAAATATCTGCAACAATTCAAGCAAAACGATCTGTAAATGGACGTTTGTATCGGAGAAAATTCCTTCAACGTTCCTTTTATTTCGGGATTAAAAAGAAAAGTCGTTCAGAATTCACTGCTTTATGTTCATCTTCGGTAAAAAGCCTCAAAATATTTTAGTTTTCTTACGCTGTAAGCAAACAAATAACTAAAGTGAAATATGGGTTAGAAATCTCTTTAGCTTAAAAAAACTGTAATCATTCTTTCTCTAAAAAGCAAAATAAAATAAATCTAAAATAACAAAATTCAATGCCGACCGTATTTCTTATTCAACTTTCTTCTTCTTCTTCTTCTTTTATTATTTTCTAGTCCAGCTTCCTGGATCTGCACCAAATAAAACGCTTAAGACCTGGACGGGAAGTTGGGATTGCTTAAGATGGCTATTCATCATGAGAATGGTAAAGGGAAAAACACACACACAAAACGTTCCTGTGTTCTTCTTTTCTGAGCTTACGATAAGAATTTGTTGACATTTCTTGCTGAAGCAAACAACTCCAGTCAGTTTTCGTACAAGGTTTTTTTTTCATTTCTTTCTGGAGCCCTTTTGTATCACTTCTTTTAAAAATGAAATATGTTTTCCACTGCATGTATATATTTCAAAAGGACATAAATATTTACTCAATAACAGCCGTAATAGGTAAAATAGGTCAATTTCTAGCTGAATCTTGCTGTATTTAAAGCAATGATTACATTTTGTATTACAAATACGGAACATATATGAATATACAGAATATACACAGAACATACAGAACATATATGAATATTTTCATTAGACCAGTAATATTTGAAAATAAATATATATAAATGTTCTAGAATATTCTATGAGTAATTGTATTCACAGACTGGAATTCATGTTTATGGCAACTTAGTAAGAATAAAAATATTATCGTTAATAAGGTTAAGCCAAGGTTATACCATTAATTTACGTTAGATGTGTTAAAAATATGAATATCTCTATTCTTACAATCAGTCACTTCCTACTTTATACTATTAATGAAATAAATCAGTCTTACTTTCACTACATTTTTCAATGACATGTTGAATTTCATAAATATTTTATTTAGAAAGTTCTTTCAGACATGTTATGAAATGACTGACATCATTCATGAGATTTCAGATTATTTGAGTCAAGTTTTTTTTATATATATATTAAAGCCTTGAACATAGAAATATCTGCAACAATTCAAGCAAAAACGATCTGTAAATGTACGTTTGTATCGGAGAAAAATCCTTCAACGTTCCTTTTATTTCGGGGTTAAAAAAGAAAAGTCGTTCAGAATTCACTACTTTATGTTCATCTTCGGTAAAAAGCCTCAAAATATTTTAGTTTTTCTTACGCTGTAAGCAAACAAATAACTAAAGTGAAATATGGGTTAGAAATCTCTTTAGCCAAAAAAACTGTAATCATTCTTTCTCCTAAAAGCAAAATAAAATAAATCTAAAATAACAAAATTCAATGCGACCGTAGTTCTTATTCAACTTTCTTCTTCTTCTTCTTTTTATTATTTTCTAGTCCAGCTTCCTGGATCTGCACCAAATAAAACGCTTAAGACCTGGACGATGGAAGTTGGGAATGCTTAAGATAGCTATTCATCATGAGGATGGTAAAGGTGAAAAACACACAAGACGTTCGTGTGTTCTCCTTTCTGAACTTACGATAAGAATTTGTTGACATTTTTTGCTGAAGCAAACAACTCCTGTCAGTTTCCCTACAAGAATTTTTTTTTCCTTCTTTTCTGAAGCCCCCTTTAGTATTACTTCTTTTAAAAATGAAACATGTTTTCCACTGCATATACATATTTCAAAAGAACATAAATATTTACTCCAATAATTGCCGTAAATGGTAAAATAAGTCAATTTCTAGCAAAATCTCGCTATATTTAAAGTAATGATTACATTTTGTATTTCAGATAGAGAACATATATAAATGTTTTAATTAGACCAGCAATATTGAAAAAAGAAATGTATATAATTGTTCCACAAAATTAGATACTTAATTGTATTCACTGACAAAAATTAATGTTTATCGTATCTTATTAAGAATAAAAAATTAAATTAATTCATTTCTTTTGTAAAATTGTTTTCAATATTTGTATAGACAGACGTATTGCTATAGAAAGAATAGCATTTTTTATTCTAACAGTTTTTTCAATTTGAAAACTTATCGAAAGGAATTATCTCTAAGTTTTATAGTTTTTTTCAATTAAACTTTAAAAATATTATAAACGATGCAATTAATTTGCTATTTAAATACAAATATATTTAGTTTACACTGTTGATTTTTTTTTTGTACAATATTTTTTTCAGCAGTCAATAGCAATATGAATATTTCAATTTAAAATAAATATTGTATAGTATTTAAAAGAAAACATGACGTAATACTAAAACGCTAAAAGCTATAATCGATTTTAAATTTACTTCTCACACTTAAAACAAATTTTAAAAAATAAATTCAATTAATATAGTATTTCGTAAAAATTAATGCTTTCTTACTTTTGATGAAATTATATATCAAATTCTCATAACAGAATTAAAGCAGCCAAATTCTGTTTTTTATAATTCGAAGAAATTTAAATGTTTATATAAACAGGAAAAATGTAAATGAAAATAATACTGTGAAGTTAACCGTTAATTTTTTGAAATTATAATAATATTATTTTCAGTTTTTAAAATATGTTTAATGATAACATACCAGAAAATAACTTTTATTCCTATGTAAATATTGGTTTAATTTAAATCACTTGCAAACATATGAATCTTTATTCATCGTCTTGAGATTTGAATTGGTAAAAACAGAATTTATGTAAAATGAATCAAATTTGGTGTATTTTTATTGAAGCATATTTACTTTTGCTATGCGAGAATTTAATTGTTAAAACGTGAAATATTTATTAATTAAATGCTCATATAATAAAACATATCTTTAATCAAAATCAAATCAATTAAATGCTCATATAATAAAACATATCTTTAATCAAATCAATTAAATGCTCATATAATAAAACATATCTTTAATCAAATCAATTAAATGCTCATATAATAAAACATATCTTTAATCAAATCAATTAAATGCTCATATAATAAAACATATCTTTAATCAAATCAATTAAATGCTCATATAATAAAACATATCTTTAATCAAATCAATTAAATGCTCATATAATAAAACATATCTTTAATCAAATCAATTAAATGCTCATATAATAAAACATATTTTAATCAAATCAATTAAATGCTCATATAATAAAACATATCTTTAATCAAATCAATTAAATGCTCATATAATAAAACATATCTTTAATCAAATCAATTAAATGCTCATATAATAAAACATATCTTTAATCAAATCATAATGCAAAATAACATACTTGTATAAGGATGAGAAACCTGAACCAATTAACAAATATAAATATACAATAATATGCAGTAGTAGCTTATTTTCTATGTGCTAATATTGCATACGTCAGATTAGAAAACACTTGTAGTTTCTTAGAATTTCTAATATTTTCCAAATAAATAAGCAGGAAAGTTAGAATCAGCAACATTACTTCTTCTTAAAGATTTTTAATTAACGCTTGTCATAATTTGCTAATTTTTACTATTAATTACATATTATCTTTTTTTGATGTTGGTAGTCATATAAAATCTATAAAAACTATTTTTAAATTATATTTTTCATTTACAGATTTTATTTGAATTGAATATGTTCTCTAAGTTTTTAAAATGTATAATAATTTACATCAAAGTATAAATGAAATATATATTTGATTAAAATATATAAATTATAAGTATATCAGTATTCTATCTATCGTAATGTAACTATCTTTTGGAAAATTCAAATTTGAAATGAAGCACTGGAGTGCATAATCATACGCTAATAAATAACAAAAGCATTTATAATTTTCTAATTATATAAATTTGGTATGATTAAAAACTATTTATTAAATTTACAATTAATTATGAACTATAAAAATATAAACAAAACTACACAAATTGTAGAACACAAAAATTCTATGCAACATCTTTCAAATGGTATCCAGTTTCTAAAGGCTTGAAAGGAATACATATTTTTTCATAAGTTGCTGTTCAATTACAAAACACTAAAAATGTATAAGTTCAAAAAGAAAAAAAAACAAATACCAACTGATATTTCAACTTAAACTCACAATCGCCATTTTTTTTTTCATAACTATTCTTATATCGCTGAGAGAATAAAGATGTCTTAAGTTGGAAAAAGCTAAGAACATCTGGAGTTATTTTTCTACTCCTGTCTGCATATTCTTGAACTCATCAAAATCGATTTTACCCAAAAGAGTGCATTTGATGAAAAGAAGAATAATAAAGAAATCGGGGGAAAAATGGGGATTTATTTTTCAGATTCTAGCATTATATTTTCCCCATCGACTTTTTTTCCCCCTCGTTCTTTTCTTTCGTAACTTTTTGTTCATTTTTTAAACTTCTCTTTATACCCCAAACTGAAGTTATTGCTTTTTCCTTTACTAAATGATTCATATTCCTTATATCTTAAATTTGTTTACCCATGGTTTCGTTTTCCAAAGCTTTTTCTAAGATTTTAAACCATAGATGTCCTATACTTATCAAGCAAAAAACGAGTTTTCTATTTATCTTGATTTTGCCAGCGTATCGTAGGCTAAATAAAATAACAGAAATATGCTTTTTTTGTGAATTCGTGGTATGCAGAACTCTGAAGTCGATTTTGTTTGTCTTCTTAAAAAAATTTTGTTGGGTGAAATTTATCCAGTTAACTTTGAAAAACTTTCTTTTTTCTTAAACAATTAAATTTGATACTTCAACGGCGTTTTTGCAGTCTTAGTTTTTCGTATAACAAAATTTAAAAATTTAAAGTTTGCAGAAATGGGGAAAAAGAAAGAAAGTTTTCAATTGAAAAAGTGGGATTTTTTCAAATCTAATATTTTGGATAAATATTTCTTCAAAACATTGAATAAAATAATTGAATTCAACTAAAATTTTTTTTCTTAAAATAGGTAATGGTTTCCTAACCATTCATATAAATATTTTATTGAAACAATGTTTAAACCATTAAATAAAATTATATAATAGAATCAGAATATTTCATGTAAGTTAGATTAATCTTATTATTAATCTAACTTACATGAAATAAAAATAAATAACGTTTTTAATAACATTTTAAATAACATTGCTGTAAATAACATTTTAACTGAGATAATCTAACAAAAATTATTTCAATACAATGTACAAGCATTTTGAATTAGTAAAAAAATTGATCAAATTAAGACAATAATTTTACCTTTATTTTCTTTTAAGGAAAATAAACGAAACTGTTCATCCTATTGAAAAAGAAAACCATTTCTTCCTAAAATGCCTTTTGTATGATTTTCAAATAATAACTCGGCGTGTAAAATAGTCTAATACATTTTTAAATTTATTAGATTTAAAATAATCCAGCAATATTTATTATAAACAAATCCAGCAAAATTTATTATAAAAATCCAGCAAATTTATTATTTATTATAAAAATCCAGGAATTGTATCCAGCATTATTTATTATAAAAATCCAGCAATTGTATCCAGAAATATTTATTATAAAAATACAGCAATGTGTATTATAAGAATCCAGCAATTGTATCCAGCATTATTTTTTTATATTTCTATTAAAACAAACTTTATTTAATATTGATTATATAAATATTGGTGTATTGAATAATTTCCATTTAAAATTGGAAAGAAAATAAAATATTAAAAAATTTTATAAAATTGATTTTATAAGAAACAAAAATCTTGGAAACTGACTATTTCTAATAAGCATTGAATAAAAATCTAACAATATTTCTAATCTTTCAATTTTCTAATCTTTCAATTCTTTCAATCTAGCAATTCAATTTTTTCTAAACTTGCTATTGACATCTTAAAGGTTTCATATATTATTAACACTTAATATTTTTCTAAATAAAAATATAAGATATATTTTTTTATGGAATTATATTTATTCATTTAATTTTCACGACGTTTTTATTATTACTACACATAAAATTCTTTTGTACTAAAGCTAATTAACAGCATGGTTAGAAACTATGTATAAAACTTTGAGTATCAATTTTCCATTCGAGCCATTAAATTGAGATCGACATAAAAATGTTACTAATTAAATAATTAGTTTATGTTTTATAGTGCTTTTTGAAATATAATAATCAATAAAAAGAAAGTAGCAATTTTATAAATATTCTCGAAATCTCGCAATGCGAAGTTCATTATCTTTTGAAACAAAGATCTATTCAAATAAATACCCCAATGCTTTTGCAGTAATATGAGAAATAAATATTAATTAGGAATATCTCAATTAAAAACTAAAAATCAGAACTTTTCAAATTTTGAGAAATTCTCTGTGTTATGAAAAGATAATTGAAGATCTGAAACATTTTGAAAACTTCATTAAACAAACAATCACTGAAGAATGAAACTTTATTGTGTTTATCGAAAACCTAATGCTCATTAGTTTTCTCATATAATTTTATGGTTTAAATTAATTAAATCTTAACAGTCCTTTCTCTAGTTTATTGTAAGTATTGGAACATCAAACGCACTATCCCTCATTAAAGTTGGAGAAAAGACTTCGTCAGGAATTAATTTTCTGAATGCTTTTGATCAAGCCAGAAAATAATAATTGCATTTATCTAATTAATAAAAACAGAAGATTTTATGAGGTTTTAGCAAAAATCGTTACTGTATAAAGAATAAGAAATTTTCTATATAATAATGGTCAAAGGCGAAGCAGAAACACAAATTTGAAATTAAAAATTAAAAATTTGTATGAGAATTTCATTTTATGTAAATTAAAATTAAATACTGATAATTACTGTAGAATCATCACATTTGTAATAGAAAAAAATTGTACATAATAAATGCATCACACATAATAGTTAATACATCATATATATGCATGATACATTATTGTTTTTAATTATTTTATTTGTTGTTAATTTAAATTGTATGTAAATAAAATGTAAAATTTGGTCAAGTTACTATATAATAAGTATATATCATGTAAATGAAATAATTTCCTATATTCGATAATATGTGCACCCAATATTTTCTATACTCAAAGAACCTTTAATAACTTTTAACTTTGTGTAAAATTAAGGCTTCAAAATATATATATATATAAATTCCACTGAACGGTATTATAATATTAATGATAAATGTTTTTCTAAAATACGTTGGAGATTCTGTGTTAAGGCTATGTATGTTTTAAGATTAATGTTTTTATTCAATCTTCATCTTTTTTATGATTTTAAAAAATAATTTATCGTAAAGTTTTTAACGATTCTGCTGTCATTTTTCATGAAAATATTAATGGTGGCATATGAATTCACCGGCATGATAATTAATCAGAACTTGAAAAATAAGTTAATGAACGATAATATTGCACTTTTTATGGTTATGTAGATAAATAAAGGTAAATTTTTCTTAACTAAAATATTGTGAATCAATATATATTAACTAACAATATACTATACTACTGACAAAAAATCTAATAAAATTTAGAGTATAAATCCTTACAAAAGACATATGGATTTATTTAAAACTTTTCTTCTAAATTGTTGCGAGTTACTTTCAGTTTATCCACTTTATAAAATTAATTTTGCGACGCGTTTTTAAAATTTTAAAACATGTTCTGAAAATTTCTTATATATTTTGCAATGATTTATGAGCAATACCCTTAAAGTAGATAAAATGATTTAAGAATAAGGCATGTATTATTAATTTCAGAAAGTTCAGCTTATAATATAATAAATATACAATAAAATATTTTGTTTTCGGATACTGAAATGTATTTTCATTTTTTTGGCATTCAGTTATGATGCATTTCAACGTGTCCTGATAGCCAGAAAGCATTGTTTCACACACTTCAACGCGACGATTATATTTTTCCAAAAAACGCAGTGTTTTCTGTACCAATCGAGATTTGACGCATTTGAGGCCCATAACAACTTTTAAAATGGAATTGACCGATCCTTTTAAAATTCCAACAATAAATCGACGGTTTTCAAGGACTAAATCTTTAATTTTTTTCGACGTGAGCTTCGTCGGTTGAGGTTGATGGTCAACCAGAGGGCTCTTCGTCTTCAACGCGTTCTCTGCCGTCTTTGAACTGTTTATACCACTTATAAACATTTCTTTACGATATAGGAATGCTACCCGAATGACTTCTTTAACATTCTATACGTTTTCGCACGCACACGGATATTCCTTCCGCAAACAAAATTTAATGCAAATTCTTTGCTCAACTAATTCAGACGTTTCAAAAATCGCGGAAATCACTTTTACCGTCTCACAAAGCCAAGCGTAACTCAAACACTCATGAATATTTTGACGTCAAATTTCACACATATGTCGAGGACAGTGCCAACAACCTTACAAAGAGAAACAATTGAAATTTCATATGACCGGGAAATTTAAATTGAAAATTGGTTCTACTTTTCGGCCACAGTCGTATCACGTTTAATTATATGGTTTGTAGTTACAGAATAATAATATATACAAAGGTAGAGAAATAAAAACATTATAAAATAAGGACATAAAATTATTTTCAATAAACATTTGCCTAACAAATTTTAATCAGATCAATAAAGAAGATAGAAGGTATGACCAAATCATACACTGAGAACTAAAAACTATCAAAATTTCTTAACGTTATGCATTATTTTGTATAGATGACTTACTTTTATCAAATATTAAAAATTACGAACATATGTAAATTAACTAAATTTAACAGATAAGAGACCTGTGATTTTTCTTTAGAAGAAAACTTCATCAAGTTCAGAATGGGAAATTCAATATTAACGTACAGAATCATCCTATTCCTGTGAGCACATCACTATTTCAATTTGATTGGTTACTTAAAAGCAACATTCAAATATTCACACTGGCATACCGCAAAAGAGTTTGCGGTTAAACGGTGATTTCATTGGTGGATGGGAATGCGAACCTAGCGAAAGAGATTCCGTCCGTATAGTCCGTTCGTTTCACAATAGCCACACGGGTGGAAAGAGGCATTTATTTTTAGTGAGGACGACTCGGGGCAATTAAGATTTGAATGGGAACGACGATAGATTAAGACGTCCCCGTTGACAGGGAGGAAGAAGGAAAACCGTCGTAAAAGTAGTAGCAATTATGCTCAAAGTTCATTAAAGAGAAGCCCTTCTGAAATAAATGCAAGGTGGAAGTCTTTAATGAATTTCATTGGGAAATTCGGTACGGGATAGTTAGGAAATGGCCATTTTCCGCATTATCCTTTTCGGGGATGCCAAACAAAAGAAAAAAATACAAATCTTTATGCTCCCACCTCCTACCTTGTGTTGCAAAGGTTATTTACGTGGAAGAATGGGTGGTTCTGCGGAGTATTGTGAGTGGGCAAAAGGTATAAAAGCTATAAAAAGAAACAATAGGATATTAAGGTGGAACCTTTTTTTTAGGTCTCTCTAGCTTTATTCTAAATAAAAATGACCAATGTCATATTTTCAAAGTCCTAAGCTTTTCTGGGTAAAGGTTTTCTATGAAAAGGTTCATTTTTTTTTTTTATTTTATTTTGAAAAAAGAGCAACTCCTTCATTACAAAATGCCTTTTTTTTAATGTATGATATTTATTCCTCGCTATTATTAATGTTATTTTAGAAATATAATCTTACATCTTTAAATTTTAATAATATATTTTTTTTTAAGAATTTAATGTGAATGTGTAGGTAAAGACAAATACTTATCATCATTTATTTATTTTCATTAAATAGAAATAATTTTATTCTTTTAATTAAAAATAATATTTTATCAGTCAAAATATGAATAAGATTTTTATTTTAAAATTGATAATAAAACATTTTTTTTTTTTTTTAAATTTCTGATTTAAAAAGGAAAACAGAAACAATCATAGTATATGTTGAATATCATGAATATGATGACGAATCATGATGTCAAAAAATAATCATGAATATGTAGATAAATACAAATACCTATCAGTATTTATTTATTTTCAATAAATAGAAATAATTTCCTTCTATTAATTAAATAAAAATATTCTATAAAACAAAATATGAATATTATTTTTTAAATCTATATTAAAACCTTTTTCAAAATACATTATAGTTTAAAAGAGAACAAAAATAATCATTCCTTATATTTTTATATATATTCTTCATTTATAGTATGACCTTTGTTAAATATTAAGGTTTACGGACATATGAAAATTAACTAAATTTAATAGTTAAGAGACCTGTAAATTTTCTTTAGAAGAAACCTTCATCAAAGTTCAGAATGGGAAATTTAATATTAACGTTCAGAATCATTCTATTCCCTTAAGCACACCACCATTTCAATTTGATTCGTTTCTTAAAGCAGCATTCAAATATTCACTCTGGAATACCGCAAAAGTGTTTGCAAAGGTTAAGCGGTGATTTCATTGGTCGATGGGGATGCGAACCTAGCGAATGAGATTCCGTCCGTATGTCCGTTCGTTTTACAATAGCTGCACACGGGTGGAAAGAGGCATTTATTTTTAACGAGGGCGACTCGGGGCAATTAAGATTTGAACGGGAACGACGATAAATTAAACGTCCCCGTTGACAGAGAGGGAGAAGGAAGACCGTCGTAAAAAGTAGCAGCAATTATGCTCAAAGTTCATTAAAGAGAAGCCCCTCTGAAATAAATACACGGTGGAAGTCTTTAATGACTTTCATTGGGAAACCGGTACGGGATAATTAGGAAATGGCCATTTTCCGCATTATCCTTTTCGGGGGATGGCAAACAAAAAAAAATAACACACAAATCTTTATCCACCCACCCCTACTTCGTAATGCAAGGTTATTTGCGTGGAAGAAGGGGTGGTTCTGGAGCATTGTGAGTGTGGAAAAGTTATAAATGCTATAAAAATGAAACAGTAGTATGTTAAGGTGGAATGCTTTTATTTATGTTTTATCTTTATTCTGAATAAAAATGCCCAATGTCATAGTTTCAAAGTCCTAAGCTTTTCTGAGTAAATGTTTTTAATAAAAGGTTCATTTTTCATTTTATTTTGAAAAAAAAGCAAATCTTCATTACAAAAATGTATTTTTAATCATAAAATTATAATTTTTCATCTTTAATTTTTTTTAATATATCAGTTTTTAAGAAATGTGAATATTTAGATAAATACAGATCCTTATCAGTAATCATTTTATTTTCATTAAAAAATAATATTTTATAAACAAAATATGAATAAAATTTTTTATTTTAAAATTGATAATAAAATATTTTTTTTTTTTTAATCTGGTTTAAAAAGAGAACAAAAAATAATTATTCCCTATATATTTTTATATATTTCTCATTTATAGCATATCTTCCTTTTGTTTAATTTGAAGGTTTACGGACATACGTAAATTAACAAAATTTAATAGATGATAAATCTGCAATTTTATTCAGTAGCAAACTTTATCAAGTTAAAAACGGGGAAATTCAATATCAACGCTCAGAACCATTCTATTCCCTCAAGTACCACACCATTTCAATTTGATTCGTTACTTAAAGCAACATTTAAATATTCACTCTGGCATACCGCAAAAAGGGTTTGCGCTTAAACAGTGATTTCATTGGACGATGGGGATACGAACCTGGCGAAAGATATTCCGTCCGTATGTCCGTTCGTTGTACAATGGCCGCCGGGTGGAAAGAGGCATTTATTTTTAGCGATTACGACTCGGGGCAATTAAGATTTGAATAGGGAATGACGATAGATTAAGACGTCCCCGTTGACAGAGAGGGGGAAGGAAAACCATCGTAAAAAGTAGTAGCAATTAGGCTCAAAGTTCATTAAATGCACGGTGGAAGTCTTTAATGACTTTCATTGGGAAATTCGGTACGGGATAATTAGGAAATGGCCATTTTTTGCATTATCCTTTTCGGGGATGGCAAACAAAAAAACACAAATCTTTATCCACCCACCCCCGCCTTGTATTGCAAAGGTTATTTACATGGAAGAATGAATGGTTCTGTGCAGTATTGTGAGTGTGGAAAAAGGTATAAAAGCTATAAAATTAAACAGTAGGATATTAAGGTGGAAAGCTTTTATTTAGGTCTCTCTAGCTTTATTCTGAATAAAAATGACCAATGTCATAATTTCAAAGTCCTAATCACAGCTAAGCTTTTCTGATTTAAAGTTTATTAAAGGTTCATTTTTAATTCTTTTTGAAAAAAAATAGCAAAACCTTCATTAAGAAATGATTTTTTATTTCATGATATTTATTCCTCGCTATTATTAACGTTATCATAGAAATATAATCTTCATCTTTAATTTTTAATATATCATTTTTTTTTAGTAATTTAATGTGAATATGAAAATCAATACAAATACTGATCAGTATTTATTTTATTTTCATTACATAGAAATATTTCATTATTTTAACTAAAAAATAATATTTTATAACACAAAATACGAATATTATATTTATTTTAAAATTGATGTTAAACCTTTTTTTTTTTTTTTAAATTCTGATTTAAAAGATAGAAAAAAGAATCATATATATGAAGAATATGATGATTATGATGAATCCTGAATGACAAAAAATATTCATGAATATGTACATAAATACAAATACCTATCATATACCTATATTCTTTTTATTTTTATTAAAAAAAATAATTTCATCCTTTTCATTCAAAAAAGATAATAAAATTTATAAAACAAAATATGAATAGGATTTTTATTTTAAAATTGTTATTAAACATTTTTTTAACAAAAAATTATGTTTTAAAACAGAACAAAAAAAATCATTTCCTATACATTTTTATATATTAATCATTTATATTATTACTTCCATTTGTTAAATTTTAAATATTTACGAATATATGTAAATTAACTAAATTTAATATATAAGAGACATGTAATATTTGTTTAGAAGAAAACTTCATCAAGTTCAGAATGGGGAATTTCAATATTAACGTTCAGAATCATCTATTCCCTTAAGCACATCTTTCAATTTGATTCGTTACAAAGCGACATTCAAATATTCACTTTCATAATTGCGCAAGAGTTTGAAAGTTTCATCAAGTTCAGAATGGGAAATTCAATATTAACTCTCAGAATTATTGTCTTTAGTTTACGTGCAAAATAAAAGTTTAAAAATGGTTTGTTAAATAATAATAAGTTTACGGACAACTAAATTTAATAAATAAGAGACCTGCAATTTTTCTTTAGAAGAAAACTTCATCAAGTTCAGAATGGGGAATTTCAATATTAACGTTCAGAATCATCCTATTCCCTTAAGCACACCGCCATTTCAATTTTATTCGTTACTTAAAGCTGCATTCAAATATTCACTCTGGTATACCGCAAAAGAGTTTGCGGTTAAGCCGTGATTTCATTGGTCGATGAGGATGCGAACCTAGCGAAAGATATTCCGTCCGTATGTCCGTTCGTTTCAAAATTGCCGCACGGGTGGAAAGAGACATTTATTTTTAGCGAGGACGACTCGGGGCAATTAAGATTTGAATGGGAACGACGATAGATTAAGACGTTCCCTTTGACAGAGAGGGAGAAGGAAAACCGTCGTAAAAAGTAGTAGCAATTAGGCTCAAAGTTCATTAAAGAGAAGCCCCTCTGAAATAAATGCACGGTGGAAGTCTTTAATAACTTTCATTGGGAAATTCGGTACGGGATAATTAGGAAATGGCCATTTTCCGCATTATCCTTTCGGGGATGGCAAACAAAAAACACAAATCTTTATCCACCCACCCCCGCCTTGTATTGCAAAGATTATTTACATGGAAGAATGAATGGTTCTGTGCAGTATTGTGAGTGTGAAAAGGTATAAAATGAAACAGTAGGATATTAAGGTGGAACGCTTTTATTTAGGTCTCTCTAGCTTTATTCTGAATAAAAATGACCAATGTTATAGTTTAAAAGTCCTAAACGTTTCTGAGTAAAGGTTTTCTATTAAAAGGTTCATTTTTATTTTTATTTTGAAAATGAAAGAGCAAAATCTTCATTATGAAACGTTTTTTTTTATTGCATGATCTTCATTCCTCGCTATTATTATTGTTATCATAGAAATATAATCTTGCATCATTAATTTTCATGTATCATTTTGTTAACAATTCAATGTGTATATGTAGATCAATACAAATACAGGGTTATTATGATTAAAGTCCCACTTTCAAAATGCTGTAACAAATGAACCATCGTCACAAGGAGTTCAAATTTGAACTGAAGATACTTGAAAAATTGGAAAATGACGTGTAATAAAAAAAAAATCCACCTATTTCTTCCATCTAATTTGGTATGGCCTTGTCGTGGTGGGTGGGCTTTTCCACTAACAGTTTCACAAATGTTGAATGATTTGTAAGTCATTTTCCGTCAAAAAACCGAAACAATCAAGCACATTGAACACTACAGTTGGTTTAATTTGCTGCTCATACCAAATGCGTTGCAATTTCGATTCAAAATATCAGTGGCAGCCGAATTCACTTTCTTTATGCCGCTTGCAGCGCCATCTATTAATAAACTATGGAATATTTTTTGATGCCGTATCTTTACCCGTTCTGCAAGTTTCTTCAGTTCAAATGTGAACCCAGTGTGAGGAGTGGTTCTTTTTTACAACATTTTAAATGTGGGACTTTAATTATAATCATCCTGGACTTATCAGTATTAATTTATTTTCATTAAATAGAAATAATTTCATTCTTTTAATTAAAAAAATATATTTTATAAAACAAATTATGAACAACATTTCTTTAAATTGATATTAAATTTTTGACCTAAAAAGAGAGAAAAATAATCATACCCTATATATATTTAAATATTCCTCATTTAGACATAAATATATATATATATATATATATATATATATATATATATAAACCAACAGTCTTTTGGGAGGATGAATATATTAAGCCTTCCTCTCAAAATATATTATGGATATTTACGTACCATACAGAAGAAAAATTTATATACATGCGATACACTCACACAAGCCATTCATAACTTTCACTAAGTCTACTCATTTTTAAGCTATTTATTTGAGTAGCTATTAGTCCCGTCACTCAAGTTTGCATATAATCTGCAACGCAGTCAAAGGATATTAGTCGGGCAAGTGAGTCCTTACTAATATTAAAATGCAAAAACACCATTCTGTCATAACTGAAATTTTAAATCCAACAATTCATATTCTAAGTCACAATATTCAGTTAATTTTCATAGCTTGTACTTTTATCAAATATCTTAAAATTCTATTAAGCCCCAATTCCCAATGGCTAAACAGCGTTCTCAGGATTTAAACAAAGGATGAATGAATTCTCTGGAGGTACTTTCCGAATTTTCTGGAGATTAGCAAAATTCCCTGCAACATTCAGATGGTGTTTAAATTCTAATAGAAATTTGTTGTATACCTCGAAGATACATAAGCGTGGTTAATTGGGAATGTAGAATCTTTGTCTAATCTTTTGAAGACGGATTCTTTAATTGAACTGTCACTAATCCTCAACTTTCTGGATCTGTTTGTACTGATTATTTTACATAAAGTGATTTGTATGTATTCTCTATTTCTGTAGTTATTATCCTAGGATCCTAGGATAAAAGTAAAAAAAAAACTGAAATTACTAAATTTATTAAGGAGAATGTTTTAGGAATTGTTCAAGAGTTCACCCTTTTACAATTAACTGAACAGCTCATTTTGATTATTGATTTCATGGAATAATTTTCAACATAATTGTGGCACACAAGCTTCTGCTTGTAAGCTACATGCATATAAAGTTCCAAATTCTTTCTGGGTAGGCCTGCACATACGAATTGTATATTAAAAATCAAATAAAAGTTTGAAAATATATTTTTGCTTTGAAACACTTCTTTTGTTTTGTTGACCGAGTAAAACAATAAATATGGCGCTGCTCTAATTTAATAAAAAGACTAACATTTAAATATTAGAAAAAATATTTTATACACTGTTCATTATATTTTATTTCAAACTCGAGGATAAACACTTACATCAATAACATACTAATGTGGATGAAGGGTTCGATTTTGGTATTTATTGTTTTTTCTTAGATTAACAATAAAGTGTCAACTCTGCTGGATATCGAGACATTTAAGACAATTAATCAGTTAATATAATTAACAAATGTTTGTTTAAAAATATTGTAGTGTATTTTATGTGATTTCCATAAAGCATATTCCTTTTAAAAATTGATCTTTACAAAATAGACATGGTTGTCATTGTACGGCGTATTTATGTCGTATGTCTTAATATATATGTGTTAGCATATATTTTCAAATAAGGATATTAAAAATTCGCTAAACGCAAATCGTTTACCAATAAAGTTTAGAACTTTGTCATCACGAATGTTCTTTTAAACGATCATTATATTATATTATTTATGCATTAATTATATTGTTAATCGATACGAAAAAAAAAATAATATATAATTTTACAATTTTTATGTGGTGCCTTTGGACAAGTTTCACAGAATATACATGATTCGTGCCTTTATAGAGCAATATCCAGTACTACAGAAGCGCTCAATATTGTGCTACAGAAGCGCTCTTCAGAAGTCTATAGAAGCATTGGATATTGCGCTATAGAACAGCTCTTCGGAAGGCTCTTCGGACAACCGTGTCTTTAAAAGTAAACCTATCAAATTTGTCCATGGTAAAAGTCTATTGGCTTGTTGATGAAATACAATGTCCCGTCCCATTGAGTATTGTGTTATAAAAGTTAAACCTTTTTTTTCACTTAGGAACATGGTACAGCACAGTATCAACATATAAATCCAGATTTTAAAAATCCAGATTTTATTATCTTTATAAATAACAATAAATCTTCTAATTAACTATGATATAAATATTTGTGAAATAATTTACAAAACGTGTAATATAAACTAAAATAATATTGCTTAAAATCATTATTATACACAACTGATGTTAACAAATGTAAGAAAGTAATTTTATGGACTTTTAAGTAATATCTTGACATTAGGCTTACATTAATAGAAATATTTCTTTTAAAATATTAAAAATTATCAAAAACATAAAAGTTTAAAAAAATTTAAATACCGTCTTTTCAGTAATGTATGAATTTAGAGAAAACAATTTAGAAATATTTTATTCGTTTTATTTTAATTCTTCGCGAAATTAGAAGAAACAATATTTTAAAATTTCAAATTCTGTATCATCTGATGCATGCATCGATATCCCTTAAACTGAAGTCTCTCAACTCCAAAAACAAATAACATTAGTGCATTATCGTGTCTTTTTACATTTCTTTTTCTTTACAGTCATCGTATAATTTCAATTCCAGACAGAGATATAATAAAAACAATACACCAAGTATCCCATTTTGAAGACAAATTTCCCATCCAAACAGTGGCAGGTTTACTGAGTTAGAAATGCTTTATGTCGGAATAAAATTCTTAACAGGTTTGTTTCGAGAAGCGAAACACGAGAAAATTCATCGTCAGTTGGTCTCCAAACAATATTTGAATACTAAATGGTGCATTAACCCGGGATTTATTTAAGTTGAAAACTTGTCGTTAAGAACATTGGAAACATGACTTGTTAGGCACGTTAACACGCATTTTGAGCTTTGAGTGAAGATTAAATTCAGTTCAGCTGTAGGGTGATCGTGTAGAAGTGGCGACATGCAATTTTCCTTGTTTTGAAATAACTCAAAATGCGGTGATGATATTAAACAGCCCATTTCTATCTGACATTTCACATTGTGAAATATGTATAGGAATGGAAAGGATGTTTCACTAATTAGTATATACTCGTATGAACTGAACTTTGAACAACGCAGTTTGGTGACTATAAAAATAAACAAGGAAATGGAAACAACTGTATTAATTATATGTATTTATAATATTTTCCCACATAATCTTTGTTAGATGTTTTTACATCAATTGATGAACTTTTGCATCGAATTAATTTCCTGATAATAAAATTAATTCATCAATGATAATTTGAACATTTTATAATGCTGGAGAAAATCATATACGTAGGTGTAGGTAAACATAGAAGCCACTGCTCTTTAAAAGAGATATTGAATAGTTGTTTTCGAAAATTTTTAATCATGTTGTTAATACGAGAAGCCGTCACATTGACGTATTTAACTTTATTTAGTATTTCAGGCTCCTAAAACGATGATAATTAGTAGAATTTCTGCAACATTATACCCTTTTAAGTGAATAAAGTGAACCACCAAACCTTGTATTTGTTAGTTTTCAGAAACTGTCTTGAAACTTCTAAAACTTGCAATAAGCATCGAGATTTCTAATATTAGTCTTATAAAAGCTTTGCCAAATCCCTTAAAACTGTCAATTTTTTGAATAATCATAAACTTTTTCACATTCTGGTTCAATTTTGGTAATGATTTTAACACTTTACTGATTATAGTCATTTTGCAGCATAATAGCCATATTATTCAGAAATCAACTAAATTTGTGAAAAAATAAATAACATTTTTTCTGAATGCGTGAACATTTTTTATTTCACTTGTATATTATAATTAACATTTAATAATCACGTGTGTAAATTAGAAAAAGAAGAATTAGGTTTCATTAGAATAAAATTGTGAAGAGCAAGTAAAATCATTTGCCACTGATAATTATTAGAATCAATTAGATAGTATCTCCAAAAACCTTATTATCAAATATCTGATGTCTTCCAAAATTACCATTGTCATCCTCAAACTTAGTTTTTTAAAAAAGAAGAAAATTTAATCGTAATACGCACTAAAAGTATGTTTCTTTATTTCCACTTTCTTGTATAAAAAGTGACTTATTAAATAGTAAGAAATATTCTTTAAATAGTACTACCTAAAGAGCTTTTTTATAAGGGTCTCCGCCTGTTGGTTATTTATCTAAATGTGGAATATATATAAATATATAGGAATGCTTTTTTTTTTCTCTTTTAAATCCAGAATTTAAAAAAAAAAAAATGCTTTTAATATTAATTTTAAAAGAAAAATAATATGTTATATAAAATATTATTTTTTTTAATTAAAAGAAGGAAATTATTGCTATTTAATGAAAATGAATAAATACTGATTAGTATTTGCATTTATTTATCTATTCACAATTCTTAAAAAATTATATATTAAAATTTAAAGATGCAAAATTATATTTCTATAATAACAATAATAATATAGAGGAAGGAAGATCATACAATAAAAATGCATTTTGTAATGAAGGTTTTGGTCTTTTTTTTTTTTTCAAAATAAGTATTCAGAAAATGGAAAATGAACCTTTTAATAGAAAAGTTAAACTCAGAAAACTCCGCTGCGATTAGGGACTTCGAAATTATGACATTGGCCATTTTTATTTAGAATAAAGCCAGTGACCTAAATAAAAGCGTTCCACTTTATTATCCTACTGTTTCATTTTATAACTTTTCCACGCTCACAATGCTCCAAAACCACCCCTTCTTCCACGTAAATAACCTTGCAACACAAGGCGAGGGGATAAAGATTTGTGTTTTTTTTGTTTGCCCTCCCCGAAAAGGATAATGCGGAAAATGGCCATTTCCTAATTATCCCGTACCGAATTTCCAATGAAAGTCATTAAAGACTTCCACCGTGCATTTATTTCAGAGGGGCTTCTCTTTTAATGAACTTTGAGCCTAATTGCTACTACTTTTTTTACGATGGTTTTCCTTCTCCTCTCTGTCAACGGGGACGTCTTAATCTATCGACGTTCCCATTCAAATCTTAATTGCCCCGAGTCGTCCTCGCTAAAAATAAATGCCTCTTTCCACCCGTGCGGCTATTGTGAAGCGAATGGACATACGTACGGAATCTCTTTCGCTAGGTTCGCATCCTCATCGACCAATGAAATAACCGCTTAACCGCAGACTGTTTTGCGGTATGCCGGAGTGAATATTTGAATGTTGCTTTTAAGTTAACGAATCAAATAGAAATGGTGGTGTTCTTAAGGGAATAGAATGATTCTGAACGTTAATATTGAATCTCCCATTCTGAACTTGATGCAGTTTTCTTCAAAAGAAAAATTACAGGACTCTTATCAATTTAATTTAGTTAATTTACAAATGTCCGTAAACCTTAAAATTTAACAAAAAGTAAGTTATACTATAAATGAGGAATATATAAAAATATATAGCGAATGATTATTTATTGTTCCTTTAAACCAGATTTTTTAAAAAAATGTATTAATATCAATTTTAAAACGAAAATCACATTCATATTTTATTTCAGAAAATATTATTTTTTATTTAAAAGAATACAATTATTTCTATTTAATGAAAATAAATAAATACTGATAAGTATTTTTATTGATTTACAAATTCACACTAAACTGTTAAAAAATGATACATTAAAAGTTACAGATGCAGGATCATATTTCTATGATAACATTAACGATAGCGAGGGATGAAGATCATACAATTAAAAATACCTTTTGAAATGAAAGTTTTGCTCTTTATTTTCGAAATAAAATGAAAATGGAATTTTTAACAGAAAACTTTTACTCAAAAAGCTTCGCTGTGATTAGGATTTTGAATTTATGACATTGGTCATATTTATCCAGAATAAAGTTAGAGACCTAAATAAAAGCGTCCCACCTTATTATCCTACTGTTTCATGTTATAGCTTTTATACTTCTTCCCAACTCACAATGCTCCACAGAACCATCCATTCTTCCACGTTAAATAACCTTTGCAACACAAGGCAGGGGAGGGTGGATAAAGATTTGTGTTTTTTTTTTGTTTGCCATCCCCGAAAAGGATAATGCGGAAAATGGCCATTTCCTAATTATCCCGTACCGAATTTCCCAATGAAAGTCATTAAAGACTTCCACCGTGCATTTATTTCAGAGGGGCTTCTCTTTAATGAACTTTGAGCCTAATTGCTACTACTTTTTACGACGGTCTTACGTCTCCCTCTCTGTCAACGGGGACGTCTTAATCTATCGTCGTTCCCTTTCAAATCTTAATTGCCCCGAGTCGTCCTTGCTAAAAATAAATGCCTCTTTCCACCCGTGCGGCTATTGTGAAACAGACGGACATACGGACGGAATCTCTTTCGCTAGGTTCGCATCCCCATCGACCGATGAAATCCCCGCTTAACCGCAGACTCTTTTGCGGTATGCCAGAGTGAATATTTGAATGTTGCTTTAAGTAACGAATCAAATTGAAATGGCGGTGTGCTTAAGGGAATAGAATGATTCTGAATGTTAATATTGAATTTCCTGTTCTGAACTTGATGAAGTTTTCTTCTAAAGAAAAATTACTGGTCTCTTATTTATTAAGTTTTTTAGTTGTCTGTAAACTTATTGTTATTTAACAAATTATTTGTTAATAATATTTAGTATTATTGTCCGTAGACTAAAGATAATGATACTAAGACATATTATAGTATATATATATTATAATATAAAACATATTAGACAAACATTTTATACATTGTTCATTATATTTTATTTCAAAATAGAGGTTAAAAAGCTGCATCAATAACACACTAATGTGGATGAAGGATTTCTATTTTTATATTTATTTGTTTTTTTTTTTTCTTATCGTAACAATAAAGTTGCAACTCTGCTAACTATAAAGACATTAAAGGAAATTAATCATTTAATGTAATTAACAAATATTTGTTTAAAAAGCCTTATAATGTATTTTATGTGATTGTCATGAAGCATTTTTTAAAAAATTCCTCTTACAAAGTTGTCACGGTTGCCATTGGGAGGTGTATTGCTTGTTTGTAATTTTAAAATTCGATAAATGCAAATCGTTTGCCAATACATTTTAGAGCTTTGTCATCACAAAAGTTCTTTTATTCTGCATTAATTATATTGTTAATCGTTATGAATAAAAATATCTAGTTTTATAGTTTTGTGTGGTGCCTTTGGATAAATTTCACAGAATATACATAACTCGCACCTTTCTAGTGCAATATCCAGCACTACAGAAGAGCTGAATATTGTGCTACAGAAGTGATCTTCAGAAGGCTACAGAAGCATTGGATCAAGCACTACAAAAGCTCTCATCGGAAGTATCTACACCCGTGTCTTTATAAGTATTCCACTGAAATTTGCCCGCGGTAAATGTCTATGGACATGTTAATGAAATACAATGCCCTGCTCTTTTTAGTATTATTCTATAAAGGTTAAACCTTTTTTTTTCGGTTAAGGAACTTGTAAAGTAAGGTCTACTATAAAAAATGCAGGTTTTTTTAAGTGCTTTATTTAATAATTTAGTAAACCATGAATTTTCTAATTAACTACGATAAAATATTTGTAAAATAATTTACAAAACAATTAATATAAACAAAATATTATTATTTAAAATCCTTATTTTACACAAATACTGCTACCCAAATGATTAACAAATATTAAAAAAATAATTTTATGAACTTTTAAGTAACATCGTGACATTAGACTTATATTGATATCAATATTTTTTTTTTTTACATTTGATTAAAATATTATCATATAACCAAAGTTTAAAAAATTAAATACTGTTTACTCAATAATGTAAGAATGTAGGGAAAACAATTCAGAAATATTTTATTCGTTTTAATTTAATTCTTCCAAAAATTAGAAGAAAATCTTTCAAAACCTCAAATACTGTATCTTCTGATGCATACATCGATATCCCTTAAACTGAAGTCTCTCAACCTCAAAAACAAATAACATTAGTGCATTATCGTGTCTTTACATTTCTTTTCTTTACAGTCATGGCATAATTTCAATTCCAGACAGAGATATAATAAAAACAATGTACCTAGTATCCCATTTTGAAGACAAATTTCCCATCCAAACAGTGGCAGGTTTACTGAGTTAGAAATGCTTTATGTCGGAATAAAATTCTTAACAGTCTTGTTTAGAGAAGCGAAACACGAGAAAATTCATCGTCAGTTGGTCTCCAAACAATATTTGAATACTAAATGGTGCATTAACCCGGGATTTATTTAAGTTGAAAACTTGTCGTTAAGAACATTGGAAACATGACTTGTTAGGCACGTTAACACGCATTTTGAGCTTTGAGTGAAGATTTAATTCAGTTCAGCTGTAGGGTGATTGTGTAGAAGTGGCGACATGCAATTTTCATTGTTTTGGAATAACTCAAAATGCGGTGATGATATTAAACAGCCCATTTCTATCTGACATTTCACATTGTGAAATATGTATATGAAAGGAAAGGATGTTCCACTAATTAGTATATACACGTATGAACTGAATTTTGAACAACGCAGTTTGGTGATTATAAAAATAAACAAGGAAATGGAAACAACTGTATTAATTATGTGTATTTATAATATTTTCCCACATAATCTTTGTTAGATGTTTTTACATCAATTGATGAACTTTTGCATAGAATTAATTTCCTGATAATCCAATTAATTCAACAATGATAATTTGAACATTTCATAATGCTGGAGAAAATCATATACGTAGGTGTAGGTAAACATAGAAACCACTGCTCTTTAAAAGAGATATTGAATAGTTGTTTTCGAAAATTTTTAATCATGTCGTTAATACGAGAAGCCATCACGTCGACGTATTTAACTTTATTTTGTATTTCAGGCTCCTAATACGATAATAATTAGTAGAATTTCTGCAACATTATACACTTTTAAGTGAACAAAGTGATCCACCAAACCTTGCATTTGTTAGTTTTCAGAAACTGTCTTTAAACTTCTAAAACTTGCAATAAACCTTGAGATTTCTAATATTATTCTTATAAAAGCTTTGCCAAATCCTTTAAAACTGTCAATTCTTTGAAAATCATAAAGTGTTTCACATTTTGGTACAATTTTGGTAATATTTTATCATTTTACTGATTATAGTCATTTGGCTGACATAAAAGGCATATTGTTGAAAAATCAACTAAATTTGTGTAACAAATAAACACTTTTTTTCTGAATGCATGATTTTTTTTTTCATTTGCATTTTATGATTAACATTTAATAACCACGTGTGTAAATTAGAAAAAGAAGAATTAGGTTTCATTAAAATAAAATTGGGAAAGGCAAGTAGAATAATTTTCCAATGAATCACTAAAATCAATTAGATGGTAATGTCCAAAGCCTTATTATCAAATATTTATTGTCTTCCAAATTTTTTTACTCTCACTCTCAAACTTCATCGTTAAAAAATGAAGGAAATTTAATCGTTAAACTAAATGAATGTTACTTCATATTCACTTTTTGTATAAAAAGTTGCTTATTAAATAGTAAAAAATATTCTATAAATACTATTATTTAAAGGACCTTTTTTATAAAGTTAAAAGTATTGATTGCACGAGATTGTATTTTATTTTACAGTGCGTTTAAATGTTGATTTCACAGTAAGTGCAAAATTATTTTTTATAATCTTGAGCTATTTCGACAAGACCTGATTGTATTAACCTCAATAAAAGAAAAGACTTCATTTTAATCAGCCACCCAATCTAATAATATCTAAAAATATATTAACAAACACAATATGTCCACCGTAAGAAAAGATCAAATATACTGTCTCTAAAGCATTAAATAATTTACCTTAAACATTTATCTGAAAATCAAAATCAATTTGCACTCTACGCATTTCTTCACCTTCCGAAACCAATATTTCTAAGTAACCGATAATTGATTCTCATTCTAAGTAACTGAAATTTAATTTAGCCTTTTTTTCTGCGTACATATTGGAAATTCAGGAAAGATTAAGTGAAAAACATGTAGGACCTTCCTATTATAAATGGGAGAAAATATTTATTTTTCATCGCTCTTATTCGCTGCTATCATTTTTCTCATCCCTCCATTTTTATCTGCTCTCTCATATTTAGTAGATTTTATTTCTTATCATCATTTATCTAAATAGTCCCGGCGAATTTATGCCTTACAGAGTTTTTTTTTTTTTGTTCCGATACGCTACATAAATTGTTCTTCAAAAATTATATAATGGTGTTAAAACATTATTACGTTGCTATTTAGTTATTTCTGTGACAAATAGTGATCATTATGCTTTGAGAAATAAGAATACTTATTTTTTATTTTTATTAAAGATAATGTGCATTTTTAGCGGCTTTTTTTGTTAATATTTAATGGTATTACTCCAATTTAACAAAAATCTACGTTTAAATTTTGATACTGAAAATTAGATATAGAACTTACTCTAAACAAGTAATATAAAAAAAAAATTAAGTCAATTCCTACTTTTTTTTTCACTACTTTTCAGAAATGCCCTTTACAAATAAAGTTGAAATTTTGCTCTTACATGTGGTGTCATCTATTGGTAGATATATGCAACTTAAATCTAAAAATAATAATTAATTAATTAAATTTAATTAATGAATTAATATTTGAAAAACTGTATTAACATCAAGTGTCATCCACTACAAGTTTCAAAAATGTATTTGAACTAGAGTGGAGGAATAAAAAGTATTTTATGAACGATTGAAAATTTGAACAAGATATATATAGGGAGAGTGTGAACTAATAGTAGGAATTGAAAAACCTTGTGAATTAATAATTTTTTTCCTTAGTTTTTTTGTTACTAAGTGACACAGTTGTAATTAGTCTTAATTAAAAATATTAAGAAACATATTATGTTAATGTATCAATTACTAATAACATAACATAACATAAAAATCCTATTTTATTATCAATAACATACTATGTCATTATTTGTGTGATCATTAAAAGTTTAGACTAATAATGTTAAACTGAAATAAAATTGAATTATATTAAATACTTCATCGATATCTATAGTATAATTTATTACCAAATAATGCTTAATATGCCAAATTATGCTAATAATGCTATCTAATAATGTTAACGCTGCCAAGTAATGCTTATACCTTATCTAAATTACGTTAATTAAATCTTATAACAATTGTTATAAGATGTAACTATTGTAATTTAGGTAAGGTATTAGTTCTCTACATTAATTTTAAATCACTGTTACATGCATTTTTTATCTGTACGAAATTAAAATAACGTCCATTTAAATCATTGCATTTATTTTTTTTTATTTTGTGTATCTCTTAATATGTATCTCTATTGTAAGCAATTTGAATAATTGGAATTTTCAAACGTTAATTTTAGAGTTATGTATTTTTAGCATATTAGTTAATTAAAAAACAGTTTAGAATTTAAAAATAGAAATGGAATATATATTTTGAAATTAATTAATTAATATTAGTTCGGTAGCTATAAATAATATAATATCAATCCAAAATATCAAAACATCCTATTTTACTCTGTTCTCCAGCTTGAGAAAGGAATAATATTATAATAAATATTATTCAATTTTCAAACAGAAGAACACTAATGGAGATACTTGATACTAAAAATACAGATATTTAAATTATTAATTAAAATCCATTTACTAATTTTAATATTCAGATATAACGTACAATTAAAATGTGATTTAATATGTGGTATTTGATTTAAATAGTTTGATACATTTAAAATCTGTTTCGGGAAATGGGATTTATGTTATTTTAACATTAAAGATAATTCCCAATATATTTATTACTTCATAATACACTGAAGTGACAAAAGTCATGGGATAGCAATATGCAAATTTTCAGATGGCAGTAGCATCGCATAGAACAGGTATAAATGCGCAGTGCTTTCGCAGAGCTTTCATTTCTGTTCAAATTATTCATGTGAAGAGGTTTTGACGTGATGATGACCGCACGACGGGAATTAACAGACTTTGAACGCGGAATGTTAGTTGGAGCTAGACGCATGGGTCATGCCATTTCGGAAATCGTTAGGAAATTCAACATTCCCAGATCCACTGTGTCAAGAGTGTGCCGAGAATGAAATTTCAGGCATAACATCCAACCATGGACAGCGCAGTGGTCGACCGCCTGCACTAAACGACCGAGACCGGCGTCTGCAAAGAGTCGTAAATTCTAACAGACAAGCAACACTGTGTCAAATAACCGCAGAAATCAATGTGGGACGTACAAGGGACTTGTCTGTTAGAACTGTGCGGAGAAATTTGGCTTTCTTGGGCTATTCCAGCAGAAGACCGACTCGAGTGCCTTTACTGACAGAACGACATCGCTTGCAGCGACTCTCGTGGGCACGAGAGCGTATCGGTTGGTCCCTAGATGAATGGAAAACCGTGGCCTGGTCCGATGAGTCACGATTTCAGTTGGTAAGAGCTGATGGTAGGGTTCGAGTGTGGGCGCAGACCCCACTAAGCCATGGACCCAAACTGTCAGCAAGGCACTGTTCAAGCTTGTGGTGGCTCCGTAATGGTGTGGGCTGTTTTTTTCATGGCATGGACTTCGTCCTCTGGTGCGATTGGACCGAAAATTGACTGAAATGCTTATGTTCAGCTACTTGAGATCACTTGCAGCCATTCATGGACTTCATGTACCCAAACAACGATGGGATTTTTATGGATGACAATGCGCCATGTCACCGGGCCACAACTGTTCGCGATTGGTTTGAAGAACATTCTGCACAATTCCAACGAATGATCTGGTCACCTAGATCGCCCGACATGAAACCCATCGAGCATTTATGGGACATCATCGAGAGGTAATTCGTGCCCAAAATCCTGCACCATCAACGCTTTCACAAATTATGGACGTTTTACACTCGAGACAGCATTGTCAATATTCTGCAGAAGACTTCCAACGACTTGTTACCACGCCACGTCGAGTTGCTGCACTTCGCCGGGCGAAAGGAGGGCCGACACGATATTAAGAGGTATCCCATGACTTTTGTCACTTCAGTGTATAGTATAATTAACGAATAGTGCTTAACTAAATCTTATAATGGAATTTATAAAATTGTTTTAATGGTTTATGTTAAGAAATTGCAAAAATAATAAGCAAAAGAAATCGGTATAAACAATCAAACATTGTCTTCAACAAATAACGTTTCTACTCTGGTACGAATTCAATGATGCAAATAAATAATTCCATAAGCCAAATTACTTTTTATGCTTTGAAGAATATTTGCCCTTTAACAAAAATAAAAAACACCCAAAAGGTTTTTAGTTCCTTTAGTTAGTAAATAGAATAAAATATCATCATTAAATCATCCCAGATAAATTATGTAGTGCGATACAAATGCATTACTCATGAATTACGAAAACAATTACAAATAATTCCATCTGGCAAATTGTTTTGTTATGGTTTGTAGAATATTTGCCCTTTTAACAAAATATAAAACAAGAATTATAAAAAAAAAATTTTTAGTCAATTCCTACTTTTCCACACTATATTGCAGAAAGTCCTTTATAAATAACTTTCATTAATTTTCATTAGTTTGTATGGCGCCATTTTTTAAGTTTATATGATAGATATATGCAACTTAAATCTAAAAAAATAATTAATTAATTAAATTTAATGAATTAATTAATATTTGAAAAAATTGTATTAACATCCAGTGTCATCCGCTACAAGTTCAAAAAATGTATTTGAACTCGAGTGGATGAATAAAATTATTTTATTAACGATTGAAAGTTTGAACAAGATATATATAGGGAGTGTGAGCTAATAGAAGGAATTGAAAAAACACCCAAAAGGTTTTAGTTCTTTTTGTAAGTAAGAATTAAAATATCATCATTAAAAAGCATCCCAAATAAATTATATAGGACAATACAAATGCAATACTCATGAATTGCGAATAAAATGATGCAAATAAATAATTCCTTCAGGCAAATTGTTTTGTTATGCTTTATAGAATATTTGCCCTTAGAAAAAAATAAAAAAAAAACACCACCCAAAAGGTTTTAGTTAGTAAGTAGAATAAAATATTATTGAAGGCATCCCAGATAAATTATGTAGTACAATACAAATGCATTACTCATGAATTCCATAAACCATCCATTCAATGGAGGATCTTCTGCGACCCTGCCTATCTTTCCGGTTCTTTCTGGTTCCTTCTGTTTTTTGGAGTAGAAAATTAGAATTTCAGATTGCAAATGAGAATTGCAAATGAGAATGAGTGTGTGAGAATCACACACAATTAAAATATAATTTAATATGTGATATCTGATTTTATTAGTTTGATAAATTTAAAATCCTTTTTGTGAAAAACGAATTATGGCATTGTAATATTTTCTTCGACATTTTCAACAGCTATTAATCGTTTTACACTGAAAAACATATAAACTTTGTAAAATTTATACTTGAGTAAGAATACAATCATGCAAATAAATAATTTCAACCGGCACATTTTTTTTTGTTTTTGCTTTGTAGAATATTTGCCCTTTAACAGAATTAAAAAAAAAAAAACTACCCAAAAGGTTTTAGTTCCTTTAGTTAGTAAGTGAAATAGAATATCATCATTAAAGCCTCCCAGATAAATTATGTAGTACAATACAAATGCATTACTCATGAATTCCATAAACCATCCATTCGGTGGAGGATCTTCCGCGACCCTGTCTATCTTTCCGGTTCGTTCTGGTTCCTTTTGTGTTCCGGAGCAGAAAATTGGAATTCCAGATTGCAAATGAAGACGGCTTCCACCCGTCACCTTCCAGCAACGAAGCGTGAAGCGGACTGCAGGCTCGATTCCCTGCCTAACGAAGCGCTGAGTTTCAATATTTGTCAATTCTTCTGACAGTTTGTCAGGCGAGACTGTAGACTTGGAACCGAGCCATCTTCTTATGTTCATTAAAAAACATATTAATATTATAAGACAATGCATCTCCCTCGCACTAATAACCCTTATAGTATTGCTAATCTGCTGCCAATAGTTTAGCAAGCTAATTTCTCACATTAGAACTGCACATTTGTTAGTGTGTCAATTTTTTAAAACAATCATCATTCAGTTATTTTTAAAAAGTACAAATTTTCAAATGCTAACCATCCATTAGCCTTTGTTTGGAAATAATAATAAATAAATAGGTCATGCTATAAATTAAAAAATTTGTTAACAAAGTCTTTGTTTATGTCTTAATTGATAAAAGACATAAACAAAGACATAATGATAAAAAAAGATATAAACAAATACATTATATATATTAAGATGCTTAATTATTAATTTCGTAATTAGATGCAAAACTTTATTGTATGCTAGACTATAAAATTTAAGCTAAATAATAATTAAAAGCCCATTTATTAAAATAAAAAATGTGTGAAAAAAATAAAATGGGTAATTTAAAAACTTATGTTAAAAAAATGATAATTAAGATTGATGCTTTTTGTAGGTAGTTCAACAAATGTGAACTCATGATTATTTTTTAATTAATATTATTTATTGTAAAATAATAATCAAATTTTTCAAAAAAATTATGGGAAGAAAATTTTTTGACGTTATTTGTTTTTATTTTATTAAAAATTTGTTATTTCTTCAAAACGAATAGATATTGATTGCAGAATATTTTTAAATTATATATATATATATATATATATATATATATAAGAGAGAGAGAGAGAGAGAGAGAGAGAGAGAATTTTTTATTTAGAAATATTTTTAACTTATGATAATTTCTTTGACATATAAAGAAAAATATGTATAAAACTATTCTCAACATAAAGGTTTGAAACCCACCTTAATTATTCAAGTTAAGTTGAAGAATTTCCAAAAAAAAAAAAATAATTTTATGCTTTCAATTAAAAAAAATTAATTTCCTCAAATTTCGATTCGCTGACATTTTATTTTAATTTTTTTTTAAAAAAAGTATTGAAACATAAATATTGTAAATAATTCAAGAGATGGAATTAGCTCTTATTTTACTCACTACCTAATCAATATAATTTAGAAACAAAGTTATTATGTTCTTCTACGAATGAAATTATTGAAGACTCTTAAGTGTTAATAATTGAAATAACATACTGCTTTTATTATTTCACTATTGATCATAAGAAAAACTAATATAATGGAACTTATCGATCAGCAATAAGAATACCAACGAAGCAATAATCTGGGGCCACCAAAAGAGAGAGAAAAAAAAAAAATACCGTTTACATGAAAAAAAAAAAAAAAGCAAAGCTGATCCATTAATGTAATCTTGAAGGTCACCCCGGAACCAAAACAAAAGAATGGGGATTGTAAGCAGCTGCGCTCGTGCAATCAATGCATCCAGAAATTCCAAGTCAGTCTAAGCTCCGTCCCCAACTCCAGGATTAAGAAGGCTTGCCAAAGTAAAAAAGTAAAGAAATGCCACCAATTCGTTTGGTAAAGAAGTGGCCAGAGGTGTTATTTGGAATTCCCAGACTTTTTGACTTGATTTTCGTTTTAGGTGAGCAGTCATTGTTTAGCGTGTGGATTTAATTTCAATACGTTGGCTTAAAGTTGTGGCATTTTTTTAACAACAATTTTTAAAATTAAAATGATTCAATACTCTGAAGAAATTAGTCTTTTGGCTATTTATCTACTTTTTATTAAAAAAGTAATATTGTGATTAGTATGTGATTAAGAAAATAATATTGTGATTAAAAAAAATAATATTGTGATTTTTTATATTATACTATGTTTATTATTTTAGAAACATGAGTATATAATCCCGTTTTTCAAAAAACAATCATTAACATCATCATCATCTAAAATAAAATTATTATTTTAGATAACTCAAGTTTATTTAAAATATTTGTTTTAATACAAAAGGAAAGGGAAATATGTTTTTATTAATGAAAAATATAAATTGCATTGCAGTATGAATGGCAAAAATGAAAGACCTTTTACGAATTTTGTGAGGTGTTATTTGGAATTCACAGACTTTTGACAGGGGACTTGATTACTTTTTAGGTGAGAGGTTTTTGTTTAAATTTAATGTGAATTTAATTTGTGGCTTAAAAGTTGTGGCAATTTTAAGCAACAGCATTTAAAATTAAAGAGTGATTCAGTTCACTGAAGAAATAAGTCTTATGGCTATTTATTTAATTAGGATTGATAAATAATATTATAATTATTATACTATTCAGAGTACTGAATAATTATAATACTTATTATAATTATTCAGTACTCTGAGTTCTTACTGCTAGTTATTTATTTTTTATTAAAAAATAATATTGTGATTAATATAATATATTTATTGTTTTGGAAACATCCTCTTTTTGGAAAAAAAATAATCATTAACATCATCATCTAAAATAAAATTATTATTTTAGATGAATATTTGAAATAAATTTGAGTTTGTTTTAAAACCAAAGGGAAAGGAAAATATGTTTTTATTAATGAAAAATACATATAGTTTGCAGTATGAATGGCACAAATGAAAGACCTTTACCAATTTTGTGAGGTGTTATTTGGAATTCACAGACTTTTGACTGGGCGACTTTATTTTTGTTTTAGGTGAGCAGTCTTTGTTTATTGTGTGGATTTAATTTGTGGCTTAAAGCTGTGGCATTTTTTAGCAACAATGTTTACTATTAAAAGAATGATTCAGTACTCTGAAGAAATGAGCATTTTGGCTATTTATCTGTTTTTGATGAATAAATAATATTATAATTATTATAATATATTTATTATATTAGAAACATGAATATATAAGACTCGTTTTGAGAAATCAATCCGTACCTTGAACATCATAATAACTGTTTTTTTTTTTAAATACAACAATTTTATAATAAAAATAATTAATAAAATAGTTATTTTAAAATCATTACTAAAATAATGATTTTAAAATAAAATATAAATAATGAAATTAAAATATCAATATTATAATAAAATTATTATTTCAGTAATAAAATTATTATTTCAGATAAACCTTTCAAGTTTATTTAAAATATTCGTTTTAATACCAAAGGCAAATGGATATTGCCTTGCATGGCAAAAAGGCAAATGGAAATGCATTACAGCATGCATGGCAAAAAAATGAAAGACCTATTACCAATTTTTTTATAAAATGATTAGACGAACTCTTTGACAGTGTTACATAGGATGATTTAATTTTCATTTTAGGATTTTTCATTATAGGCTTTTTTCATTTTAGGCTTTCATCGGAGTTTCGTTATAGACTTTTCATTTTTTAGGTTTTCATTTGATTTTTATCATCGGCTTTTTTTATGTCATTGTTTTGTGTGATATAATAAACATTTTCAATTAATTTAAGTATATTAATTAAAAAATAATGTATTAAAATTCAATGAAAATCAAAATTTTTTATTGAAATTTTCAATTAATTTAAATACATATAATTAACTAATTAATGTAAGCAATAAATATATTAATAAATTAGCAATACACATATTAATTAATAATACACATATACATTATATATACCATTGATAATACACTTTTAAGTAAAATTGAACATTTTCATTTAATTAATCACATTTATAAAAATAAATGGATACATTAAATTCGATGAAAATCAAAAATTTTGATTGAAATGTTCTATGTATTTACATGATAAATACTTAAATGTAAGTTATCAAAGAGAGCTGCATTTCATTTTAAAGTTAAGTTAAAGTCATTAACAGAAATATTTAGAATATTCCAACCGGCAACATGTTTTGAAGTTATGTACAATTATATAAATGTTCAAATATGTAAATAAATTCCTACCGTTATGTATGAACCTATTCAGAATTGTTGACGTAATAAATCTTTGTTTTCTCTTTAAATAATTTTTCAAATGTGTTTCCAGAATTGTTAACACCATTTACACTTTATTATATCAAACATATTTTTTTTGTTTATTATTTTGTGATTAAATATCCGTAATGTAATACTGGTAGTAATAGAAATAATTAATTGAAATAATTTTAATAGTCTTATGTTGGCCGTATTTCATTCTTTTATTTAGTTTACTTCCAATTTCTTAAAAATAGAGTACAGATTATTTTCATTACATAAAAAAAGCCAAGCCAAAAACCAATAACGCAACCAATTAAACCAAACCATAACAGATTCGGATATCCTTTAAATTCTGAAAATTTAAAAGATATCCTAATTAATAATCAACACATGTACACATCCTAAATACAAAATTTGTATAATTTCCGAATATGCTCGACTGAAACGAATGTTTGGAAAATTAACTCTAAGACAGTTTTCAACACACGTTAAAACTTGTTATAAAAACAAAGTAATAGGTTATTTGAAGTATAGCACATTAGCTTTTATAATAAAAAGTTTAAAAAATATTGTTATACATATTTTATCAATACATATATCAGTAAATTTTATAACAAGACATATTATTAACATTATTAAATTAGTTTTATTCAATACTTTTTTTGCAATAAAACTCTTTAGATATATCTTTCTCCAACTAATCTGATCTAGTTAAATTTATTTTACTAGATTACAGTTTCAATAATAATATAAATATTGGTATTTAAATATATTTCTAATGGATTACATGAAAAACTTTAATTGGAAAAATTATATATATATATTTCAAAAACTAAAATAAGCATTATAATATATGTTGTGTGAATAAGCAACGACTATATTTTGAAATAGTTTGTTCATGAAATTCTTCTGTCCTCTTAAAATATTCCCCCACACTTTTGAAGCATTTGTTATTTTGTAAAATACATCAAATGCCACGTTTCTTGATATTTAAACTAGTTTCCCAAACTTTCAACTATTTTGCATGTTAAAGGGCCATTCTACGCGAACATTTACAATATCCATTTTTGGCCTTTATCCGTGGCATGGCCGAGTTTGCTCAAGAGAACGATAACATCTCTATGTTTTCGCTTTGAAGTGATGTGAGACAGATGGATACGATGAGAGGTAAACTCGCAGACGCATCAAAGGAAGAGGACGCTAATTTATATGCGGAAGAGGCCCATCTCTCGTCCGGGTGCTATCTTCGAAAAGAAGCCGAAGATTCGTCCGTCATTAGGCAGGTTAAATGAAGTTAAGAGGATTATTTTCCCAAAAGAGGGGCGACTTGGCGAGAGTTTAGTGCTGACAGCTTTGGCAGGGGATTAGAAGTTTCTCATTGGAGAAATGGCCTTGTTGCGATTGTTCAACTTTTATCTTTTGTGTCACCATTTTTAGAAAAGGATTTTGTCTACATCTTGACAAAAATTTTCATGCCATGTAAATTTAATGTCATGTGTCAATTGACTTTTAGATTATTTTGATATTAATTATATAACTTTGAGGAAAAGTGTGGATGGTATTTAAAGTAAATTTAAAAGATTTTCCTGGTCTACTTCAAGGCACATATTTATTATTATTGAACAGATATTAGATTAGTGCTTATACGTTAAGCCAATTAAAGGTAAGAATTAATTTCTGAATACTTTAATTCCGTATAAAAGTACTAACTCAAATATGTAAAATTGCATCTGAAATCGTCATAGCATTTTTGTCTCGTTTATCGAGAATTGGTTAATTTATTATGATTTTGCATGGGTATATAATATTGAAAGGCCAACTTGATGTTGATATTTTCTGAACTAAATTAGTGAATATTACAGTACACATATAAAAAGGAACATTGAAAAATTATTCAATGTAATTATCTCTCAATTATTTTTAAATAATGACTTAAAATTATATACTATATTAGATAATGAATTAAGTATATTTTTAAGGAATGAATGCCGAAAGTGGTATTAAAAGAGATATTATTAGTTTCAAACAGAAGAATTTTATTAATAATGTATATACACGCACAGTATAAAAATATAAAATATACAATTAAAGCATTCAAAATCATGTCAAAGTAAATCACAAACAAAGAAAATATGTTATAGTAATATGTTGTTCTAATGCAGCTGGCAATAGAGAGACAGTTAATCTTTATGCCTTAAGCAAGATCTGTACCGCTGTTACTCATTGAACACTACCCAAGGGGCATATATAGCTTGAAGATATGCTACGGACGCGAGTAACACTACCCCGTTACAGTAATATAGTTTTCACAAACTGCCACATAATTTTTATATACTTTATGTAAAAGTAATAATTTTGCTTACATAATTACTTACGTACAGTAATTACATAATTATTTACGTACATTAAACAAATTAAAGATTTAATTTACAGTGACTATCGAACGCTAAAACGTAAAATAATTTATCCAATTTAAAAATACAATTCATTAACTGGTATTTTTTTTTTCGAACTAAAGAGTGTGTTATGATAATTATAAAAAAAAAATTTCTAGTAATTTTTCAGACGTTACAATAAATATAAATATATAATATGTAATGTTACAACTATATTTTAATGAATTTCTTTATTACTCTTTATATTTGCAAAATTATGAAAGAAATTACTAGTTAACGAAAAAACGTAGTTTCTCTTTAAAGTAATGAACTAATCTCTAGAAATAATTATCAGATTTTATTTTAGCAAGTAATACAACGTGAGATTCGATATAAATTTCCTATTTGAATTCCTTTTTCATTTATTCTTTTTCCACTAAAATCAGTTAAAATAATAGTAATATCAACCCTACTACCCCCTTTCCAAACATATTTCAAGTTAATTCATCTAGATAAAAATTGTTTCTACTAGTTTCGTTTCTCAGATCTCATTCTAAGTTATGGCACTGACTTTATCCAAGACAGGTAAAACTAGTTACTTTCTCACAAACTCTTTCCTTTTTTTTTTTAAAAAAGAATTCCTTTTCCATTTCTTTTCTTCTTTTGAATACCATCTATAACATTACTGCGAATTAAAATTTTATTTTTTGGAGATATACTTTTTTTTATTTTGTCTCGATAGTAAGTCTCGTTTCTATTTCAGTACAATTTCTGTGCAATGATTACCATTTCGACTTTCGTCTCGAATTCGACTTTTTTTATTCCTTCTTCTTCATCAACATTTGTTTTTCCTTTTTTACCAATTGCAATTTTTCTAAGAAAGTAGAGAAAAAAACTTTTCTACTTGGTTTATTCATTTGTTCTTTTCATTTTGAGTTTTAAACAAAAAGAAAAGATCTAAATTTGATGTGCATTAACAAATACTTAAATTAAAATAAGTACTTCAATATTATGAAAGTTGTTACATTTTTAAATCTCTTAGTACAATGGGTATGCACCTTAAAGATATTTTCATTATTAATTATGATTTAAATTAAAAAGGAAGAACATTAAAGGCATATATATTGGCTTACATACTATTTCTTTCAATGTTGGGCAATAAAATCTTTGAATATCAAGCGTTAAGTTTAAAAGTAATACAAAAAAAGTCTTTACTACTGTAATTTGTACAAATTTCTGTAATCCATTCAAAAGTTCAATGAAAAATGAAATACCCCTACTAATGAATCTAAACTTTTTGAAAAGTAAAATTTTATTTTAAATTTACATTAAAAGTTCGAATTTAACATTTTATATTCTAAAATTTTGAATTTATATATTTAAAAAAAATCCAATTTAATATGTAAGTATATGTTTGAAAAGACATGCGTGCATAAAATAAAATACTTGCACGTGTATAAAATATTTTTAGAAATAATTCCTGCTTAATATTCCATTTAAATATTGGTACATAAATATTTTTTTTTATTTACAATGGTAGATTAGGAAAATGGAAGTTACAGCAAAAAAGAACAACGAAAAAAACCAGATAATACAATAAAACATGCTGAAACAGAGTTCATTAATCTAACAATAATGCCAACTTGTAGATCTTTTAGCCACTAAAAGGGTTACCAGGTGCACCACGGGGGAGGTAGATTTTCTGCGCACCCGAATATAAATATATATATCTATATATATATAGATATATATATTGTAAGTTCTTAAAAATCTAAAAGTCGATAAAATGATTGTTTAAACCAGGGGTCTCCAAACTACTGCCCGTGGGCCAAATCCGGCCGCCAGTATCATCCATCCGGCCCGCGACAGCGAATAGCTTATTGTTGCTGTAATAAGTTGGATAAAAAAACACAGAATGATAATAATTCGGTTTTATTTACTTACTAGTTAAAATTAATGACAAGGATAATGCGCAGAAAATTTACCTGATAAGCATAACAACTAACAAATAATTGAAATGAATCCCACTAACATTATAAACTAGTGAACATCCCGCGGTTACCTTCGGTAGTTATATTGGGGTAAAGAGTATTGCATATGTATGTATATCGATGTTTGGAATGTATAATATCCTGAATCAAACATATGATTTTTATCCTGAAAATCCCTCAGTAACGGAAAAGCTAAATTAACGCGAATGAAACCGCAGGGTTTCCACTTGTAAAAAATAATAATGAAATTTATATAATTGTGATTTTTCGCTGACAATAGTTTGTAGTTAGCAAGCGTATGCTCGCTCAGAGCGCGTACTGGCGACTAGTCTAGAAATTATAGATAATGGCAGAAAAATTAAAACGGTTTTGGCCCTTGGTACTTACTGGAGTAAATAATATGGCCCTAAGGCTGGAAAGTTTGGAGATCCCTGGTTTAAACAATTACTTATTGTTAATTACTCAGTTTATAGCTATAAAAAACTCTTTTTAAACTAAAAGATTAAGGAAATTATAAAATATAATATGTATATATCTATATATATATATATATATATATGCATATACATATAAATACATATATGTATATATATATGTATAATGTTTCATATCCAAAGAGTCGTGAAAAATTTAATTCTAATTTGAATTCTAAATTTTTATAATTCTTTAAATTTACATGAGAGTTTTTCTGAATCTTAATTTACAATAAAATGTAATTATTTTAAATTTAATAAAAATAAAATAAATCAGGAAATTCGTACAATACAGATTGTAAGTATACGAATTTCATAGACTTTAATTAAACATTAACAAATTGTAAGTGTACGAATAATAACATTACGTACACTATTGAAGTACGATTGTTATTATTTCTTTAATCTTTTTGTTTAAAAATTTTTTTTGCTGCAAAATGATTAACAACAAAAACAGTTTAAACAATCATTTGACTTTAGATTTTAAGATCTTAAAATATTTATATCCTCACCATTTAAAAATATTTTTTTTTTTTTCTTGTCTGAAAATCTTCACTTCAAGTTAATATAGTTCATATTATATTTATTTCATTTTCTACCATGTATTTATTAAGAAAAATTAAAAACTAGTTAAATTAAAATTACTTATATGTCATTATTATGAAAATTAAAAACTAGTTAATATATTATTTCAGCTATTTTCCCACTTCAATATACTTTTTCCTGCAAATTTTGCTTCATTTTTAATACAAAAACTTTGCTTCGTCTTTCAGTATAAATTCCCTTTATATTAAGAAGTTAGAAACAGTTACGAACATAAATAATTCATTAAACATCTTAATAAATTATTTAAATCTTAATCCTCTACTTTTACCAGCGATAATGTTTCCTGTAATTAGCACTGCACTTTGCTTTATAATAAAAGCAAACAACCTGGTTAAGTTCGTATACTAACACAAAAACTTTATTAGAATAAAAATAAGAACAACAAACATATTAAGATATTTATTTTAAAAAAGTACCCCAAAGAAAAAAACGTGACAAGCTTTACTAGGGAAGAAATTATGTTAACAACAGTTCTCTTGAATACAAAACAAGTTTAGGAACATTTCTTATTTCACTATAACTTAGTAAAAAAACGCATAATTTTGAATTGCAAATCATAGACTCAACTTGAAAAAACTCACCACTTTCTTTCACACCTTAATTTACATCACATTCTTAAAAAACACGGTTGTGCAACGTTAACAGAGAAAGGCATAAAAATAAGTTTGTTGTTATGAAATATGCCTGAAAGAGGAATTTTGCCTTTTTACATTCGAAATCTATAAAATGCTGCAATTTGTTTCGCTACCAGAAACCATTGTGAACGAAAAATAAATAGCGAAAACGGGAATAAAGATAGCGCTTTTATTGGAGCAGACTTTAGCCGATTTGGGAAGCCATGTTTAATGCATAACCTTCGTCCTGAGCTAAAGGTTTATTTCTGAAGAAGACATAAAACGTATTCCGTAGTTTTAATACAAAAATTTCTTCTTATTTTTTCTGTGTATTTATTTTCTTCCTCGCAAATTGCCCTAGTTGCAAGTAATTGTTTTATGTTTTATAAAATAAATTTGTTTTTGTACCATAAATTCACACTTTGAAGACTTTTATCTAATATATTTACTGTAGAGCAAAAACTTTTTTAAAAATTGCTTCTTTTTGAAAATAAATCAGAAATCCCGCAATGACATACGAAATCGTATTTGAAAATTTGTTCAACAATAAATATTTCAATAAATCGAATTAGGTCAACCATCAAGGAAAAATTAGAACATGCTTTATTGATTCATGTGTTATAGTTTTTAGATTTTTAAAAATTAGAATCAATATATGTTTGCCTTTTTTAAATATAAAACTTTAAAAAGGATATTAAATATGCATCATTAATATTTATACTAATATATTTATAGGATGTTTATGCATCTATAAATTTTTTAATATTCATTGTTATAAAATATACTAATATATTAATGATATATTGATATATTTTATATATATTTATGTTCTTGAAATAAGTTGAACATATTTTTATACAACACCAAAATGTTAAGCTCTCGTTTAAAATTAATTTTTATGTCAAACTTTGAAACGCATTCAATGTATAAACTAATTTAGCATTGGGGACTATTATAAAATCAACTATATAACAATATATTTTTTTTAGAGAAAGAGAAAGTGTAAGATGTACTTAATGTTCATAACACATTTTAAAGTTGATTATTAAATATAAGTGATTAGACCAAATTAAAATGTATGGAAAATATTTACTTATTACTATTATAATTATTTAAGTTATCTAAATTTTTCTGATAAAACCATATTAAAAAATTTATCATACTTGTTAACCTTACTACCATTACATTTCATAAATATACATCTTTATAAAAAATTATAGGATATTATAAAAATTATAGGATTCCATGAAATTTCAATTATGAATTTTCATGGTCTATGAATGTTTTCTATTATTTGTTTTTCGAGAAAAAAAGAAAGAGAACATTTGACAAATTTTAAAATTTGCAAAAGATTTATAAAAACTCAGAAAAAAAATAAAAAAAAGCAATTTTTAATAAATCTCTTAATATTTTCTGCCTTTAAAGTATAATTCTTATTTAAATAGACACATAATATATGGATGTATAATCGTCCTATATATATAATATATATATATATTACATTAGCTTTAATAATAAACTTTTAATTAAAATTAACACTTTGAGACATTAAACCATAAATTCAATTTTACATTTTATAAAAATCATATTTATGGTATAATTATTTTGGTAATATATCAAAAGACAGATCATTAAATAACATATTTCAGGTGAAATTTGCAAATTACTTGTTTTCTATTGCTTGTTCATAATTACATACACATAATTGCCGAAAGAAAACATAAATGTAATTTTTATCTTTTATTTCAATAATAAAGCGGATAAAATTAAAAAAAAAAATACAGCTAAATATATAAAAAATTATTATTTTTCTTAGTTTATTTGTTAGTAAATTAATAATGATTAATTTGTAATAAAAAGATCCTTTTCAGAAGCATTTCTCAAAAATCAGTTTTCTTTTATATTTAAGGTCTCTTTCAATGACATATTTAGAAAGGACAATGACATATTACTCTTATTATTAAAATAACATTGAAGAAAATAATAAATTATTTTATATGTATTGTTGTAAAATATACTAATATATTAATGATATATTAGTATATTTTATGTATTTTTGTGTTCTTGAAATACGATGAATATGCACCAAAATATTAAGCTCTGATTTAAAAATAATTTTTAGGTCAAAGTTTGTAACGCTGTCCATGTGTAAATTAATTTTGCATTGGGGACTGTTATAAAATTACCTACAAAACAATATGTGATTTTTATTAGAAAAAGGAAGATATAAAATGTATTTAATGTTCATAACACATTTTAAATTTCATTATTAAATATAAGTGATTAGATTAAATTAAAAATGTATGAAAATATTTATATATATACATATTTATTTATTTATTAAAATAATAATATTTATGTATTATTATAATTATTTAATTTTTCTAAATTTTCTGATGAAACTATATCAAAAAAATTTTTTGTCACAACTGTTAACTATATCAAAAATATAGAATCATATAATATAGAATTTTCAAAAATTATTGTGTTCTATGATTTATTTCAAAAAAAAAAAAAAAAAAAAAAAAAAAAAAAAAACACCATTTGAGAAGTTTTAAATTTTACAAAAATTTTATGAAATAAATCTATAAAAAAGTAGAATTAGAAGTATTTTTTAAATAAATCTCTTAATATATTCTGCCTTTAAAGTAAAAACTCTTATTTAGTAGATACATAATATATAGATGATATATTGATGTATACACATCTTTACACACACAAACATATATATAATATTTATAAGAAACTTTTCATTGAAATGTACATATTTAGAATAATTAAATTGATAATATATCAAAAGTCAAATCATTAATCAACATATTTCTGGGAAATTTGCAAATTACTTCGTTTCTATTACTTGTTCATAATTACATAAACATAATTTATGGAAGAAAACATAAATGTACTTTTTATATTTCATTTCAATAAAAAGTGGATGAAATAAAAAAAATATAGATAAATATGTAAAAAAAAATTATTTTTCTCTGTTTATTTGTCAGTAAATTGATAATGATTAATTTCGAATTAAAAGATCTTCAGCAGAAACTTTTTCAAAAATCAAGTTTCCTTTATATTTAAGGTTTTCTTTCAATGAAATGTTTAGAAAAGTATTACTGAAATATTTTGAGTAAATGAAGACAAAAAAAATTAGCATGAAATTAAAAATCATTGCTAATCACCACTCGCAATTTGCATAATGAGCATCGGAATAAAAATTAACACAATTTTACTTTACTTCTCCCTCAATAACAAATAATGGGATGAAAAGTAAAGAACAAAGAAAAGAAAAGGAAAAAAAAAAGCTTATCTTCAAGCAAGAAAAAAAAAACTTCTGTTGAATTGCTGTGCATAAAAAGCAATAAAAGTATGTTCTCTTTTCTTTGAATCTTTGTAAACTGTAATTAGCCAAGGTTGGATTAAACTGTCTACCTCCATTAAAACAAAAAGGCATTCAATAGAAATTCCGTGTATTCTCTAGATTAACTTTTAACATAAAAAGATAGAAAATATAAAAATTGTTATTTCAATTCAAAATATTTGAAAAGTATTTTTTTAATTATCCAGAATCCATTTTAATGAAACTTGTTGAAATAGATTGCTTTTTACAAATTTTAAAACTAATAATTTTAAATGTCTTAGTTAATATATATATATATATATATATATATATATATATATATATATATATATATATATATATATATATATATGCATTTTATAATTGGTTTCGTCTTTGTTAATCTTTATATATGGCTTATTGTATTAATATTGTTCTTATAATAATTAATAATAATGTGTATATTATATGAGTTTGAACACAATTATAAATAATATATAAATGACTCAGTTTAAAAGGCAGAAATAATATAGGGATTTTTCTGAAGGTATTATAGTATAGTATTTTTATTAGTATTTTTATATGGAGTTAAAGGCTTTCCAAAATTAAATCCTTTTACTTAATTGGCCTATGGTATAAGCACTAATCTGACCGGTGAAATTCTGCTAAATTTATCTTAAATACCATCTATACTTTTCCACAATATTATACAAGATAAAGATAATTAATATTAAGATAATCCGAAAAGTGAATTGACAAAAATTTAATACGTGATATTAAATTTACATGCCATGAAAATTTTGTCAAAATCCTTTTCTAAAATGGTGACACACTATCAACATAAAAGATAAAAGTTGAACAATCGCAACAAGTTCATTTCCCAATGAGAAACTTCTAATTCCCTGCCAAAGCTGCAGCCTTTGATTTAATATTTTTATACGGAGTTAAAAACTTTCCATAAATTAATCCTTACACTTAATTGCCTCAAAGTATAAGCAAGCACTAATCTAATATCTGTTCAATAATAAAAATGTAGCATTGAAGAGATCGGTGAAAATTCTTTTAAATTTATCTTAAATACCATCCATACTTTTCCTCAAAGTTTTATAGGAAGATAAAGATAATTAATATCAAGATAATCTAAAAAGTCAATTGACAAAAATTTTAACATGACATTAAATTTACATGCCATGAAAATTTTGTCAAGATGTATCGAAAATCCTTTCCTAAAATGGTGACACACTTTCAACATAAAAGATAAAAGTTGAACAATCGCAACAAGGCCATTTCTCCAATGAGAAACTTCTAATCCCCTACCAAAGCTGTCAGCATTAAATTGTCGCCAAGTCGCCCCTCTTTTGGAAAATAATCCTCTTAACTTCATTTAACCTGCCTGATGACGGACGAATCTTCGGCTTCTTTTCGAAGATAGCACCCGGACGAGAGATGGGCCTCTTCCGCATGTAAATTAGCGTCCTCTTCCTTTGATGCGTCTGCAAGTTTAACCTCTCATCGTATCTGTCACATCACTTCAAAGCGAAAACATAGAGATGTTATCGTTCTCTTGAGCAAACTCGACCATGCCACGGATAAAGGCCAAAAATGGATATTGTAAATGTTCGTGTAGAGAGGCCCTTTAACATGCAAAATAGTTGAAAGTTTGGGAGACTAGTTTAAATATCTAAGAAACATGGCATTTGTTGTATTTTACAAAATAACAAATGCTTCAAAAGCCTGGGGGAAATATTTCAAGATGACAGAAGATGTTCTTGAATAAACCATTTCAAAATATAGTTGCTTTATTAACTATCCCCGTGAGTGGAAAAATACAAAACAAATAAAATAATGTTGATTTTATTATTGAAATATCTATAAATATTTTCCAATTAAAGTTATTCCTGTAATCCATTATAAATATATTTAAATAGGGATTTTTATATTATTATTGAAATAGTAATAAGATATAAGATGCAATTTTTACATATTTGAGTTAGTACTTTTATACGGAGTTAGAAGCATTCAAAACTTAATCTTTATACTTAATAAGCCTAAATGAAATGTAGCTAATCTAGTATCTGTTCAATAATAAAAATATTCATTGAAGTAAATAGCTAAAATCTTTTATAGTTTTATTAAATACCATCTATACTTTTCCTCAAAGTTATATAAGAAGATATAGATAATTAATATCAAGATAATCTAAAAAGTCAATTCACAAAAATTTAATACCTGCCATTAAATTTACATGCATGAAAATTTTGTCAAGATGTAGCCAAAATCCTTCTCTAAAATGGTGAGACACTATCAACAAAACAGATAAAGTTGAACAATCGCATGAAGGCCATTTCCCAAATGAGAAACTTTTGATTCCCTACAAAAGTTGTCGCATTTGAATTAGTATTTTTATACGGAGTTAAAAGCTTTTTAAAACTTAATCCTTACACTATGCTGGCTTAAAAAGTAAGCACTAATCTAATATCTGTTCAATAATAAAAATATGCAATGAAGTATATCGGAGAAAATCTTTCAAATTTATCTTAAATACCATACATACTTTTCCACAAAATCATATAAGATAAGAATAATTAATATTAAGATAATCTAAAAAGTCAATGGACAAAAATTTAACAAGTGACATTAAATTTACATGCCATGAAAATTTTGTCAAGATGTATCGAAAATCCTTTCCTAAAATGGTGACACACTTTCAACATAAAAGATAAAAGTTGAACAATCGCAACAAGGCCATTTCTCCAATGAGAAACTCCTAATCCCCTGCCAAAGCTGTCAGCATTAAATTCTCGCCAAGTCGCCCCTCTTTTGGGAAAATAACCCTCTTAACTTCATTTAACCTGCCTGATGACGGACGAATCTTCGGCTTCTTTTCGAAGATAGTAGCACCCGGACGAGAGATGGGCCTCTTCTGTATATAAATTAGCGTCCTCATCCTTTGATGCGTCTGCGAGTTTACCTCTCATCGTATCTGTCACATCACTTCAAAGCGAAAACGTAGAGATGGTATCCTTCTCTTGAGCAAACTCGACCATGCCACGGATAAAGCCAAAAACGGATATTGTAAATGTTCGAGTAGAGGCCCTTTAACATACAAAATAGTTGAAAGTTTGGAGACTAGTTTAAATATCAAAGAAACATGGCATTTGTTGTATTTTACAAAATAACAAATGCTTCAAAAGCGTGGGGAAATATTTTAAGATGATAGAAGAATTTCATGAATAAACCATTTCAAAATATAGTAGTTGCCGTATTAACTGTCACACGACAAATTTCAAAATGTTGATTTTAGTTTTTGAAGTGTATATAAATATTTTCCAATTAAAGTTATTCATGTAATCCATTATAAATATATTTATATAGCAATTTTTATACTATTATTGAAATAGTAATCAAAGAAAATTAATTTAACTAGATTAGATTAGTTGGAGAAAAATTGCGGAAATTGCAAAATTTATTGCAAAAGTACTGAAGAAAATATCAAATTTTTAATATGTACTGTTATAAAATATACTAATATAGTAGGGATATATATCAGTATATTTTATATATTTTTGTGTTCTTGAAATACGGTAAACATATTTTTATACCCCGAAATGTTAAGCTATCGTTTAAAATTAATTTTAGATCAAAATTTGTAAAGATGTCAATAAATAAATAAATTCAACAATAATAATGAATCAATTATTATTTCAACTTATATTTCCATAAATAATTCAGCCTTGAGGACTATAAAACCACCTATATGACAGCATGTGTTGTAAAATGTACTTAATGTTTATAACACATTTTAAATCTGATAATTAGACCAGAGTAATTTAGTAATTAGACCAGATTAAAAGTATATGGAATATATTTATTTATTAAAATAAATATTTTTGTATTATTGTTATAATTATTTAAGTTATCTAAATTTTTCTGATAAAACTATGTAACAAAAGTATATTGTATATGTTAATCATTTCAAAAATCTAAAAATATTCAAAAAAAGATTCTATGATTTAATTTTTCTATGATTTGCTTTTCAAGAAAAAAAAAAGAAAGAGAACATTTCAAAAATTTTAATTTGCAAAAGTTTTGTAAAAAAAAAATTCTGAAAAAAAGAAGCATTAGAATTCTTTTTAAATAAATCTCTTTAACATTTTCTGACTTTAAAGTATAAATTCTTATTTAAATAGATACATAAAATATACCTGTACAAACATCCTATATACTTATATTACATTAGCTTTAATAATAAATTTTTAATTAAAATGCATACTTTGAGACATTAAACCATAAATTCAATATTATATTTTATAAATATCATATTTATGGCATAATTATTTTGGTAATTTATCAAAACTCAGATCATTAATCATCATATGTCCGGGGAATTTTCAAGTTACTTCGTTTCTATTACTTGTTCATAATTACATACATATAATTACTAAAAGAAAACATAAATGTACTTTTTATGTTTTATTTCAATAAAAAAGTGTTTGAAATAAAATTAAAAAATTTGTGAGATAAATATAAAAAAAAATTTTATTTTTTTCTTTGTTTATTTGTTATTAAATAGATAATGATTAATTTCGAATAAAAAGATCTTCTGCAGAAACTTTTCTCAAAAATCAAGTTTTTGTTTATATTTAATTTTTCTTTTAAAGAAATGTTTAGAAAAGTATTACTGAAATATTTTGAGTAAACGTAATTAATAAAACTTGTTGAAATAGATTGCTTTTTTATAAAGTTTAAAACTAATAATTTTAAATGCCTTTATTCAAAAATATATATATGCATTTTATAATTGGTTTCTTCTTCGTTGACCTTATAAATGGCTTACTACATTAATATAATTCTTAGAATAATATATAGTAACACTTTTTTACAAATTGAATACAATTACAAATAATTATAAATGATTGAGTTTAAATATAGCATAATATGTGAATTTTTCTGGATGTATTAAATTCACGTAATATTAGAAAATGCAGTATAATTATTTTTTTTTACTTCATATCTACATATTTTAGTTAACAACAATATAATTTTGGAATAAAAGCAATTTAATATTTATATTTCATTATTTTTAGACGAATCTAATTAAAACTAATTTTATTTTCAAATGTTTAATTTTTTAAAAAATGAAATACTGGTTAAATGCGATATTAACATTGAAACTTGATTTCTAATAATTTAAATATAAAAATAAAGTTTTAAAACTTTTAAAAATCGTTGAAATGTTTAGAAAAGTATTACTGAAATACTTTGAGTAAACTAAGACAAAAAAAAAAATTAGCATGAAATTAAAAATCATTGCTAATCACCACTCGCAATTTGCATAATGAGCATCGGAATAAAAATTAACACAATTTTTACGTTACTCCTCCCTCCATAACAAATAATGGGATGAAAAGTAAAGAACAAAGAAAAAAAAAAAAAAAAAACTTCTGTTGAATTGCCGTGCATAAAAAAGCAGTAAAAAAGTATGTTCTCTTTTCTTTGAATCTTCGTAAACTGTAATTAGCCAAGGTTGGATTAAACTGTCTACCTCCATTAAAACAAAAAGGCATTCAATAGAATTTCGTGTATTCTCTAGCTTAACTTTTAACATTAAAAGATAGAAAATATAAAAATTGTTATTTCAATTCGAAATATTTGAAAGTTTTTTTAATTATCAAAATATGTTTTAATAAAACTTGTTGAAATAAATTGCTTTAATGTTTTTACAAAGTTTAAAATTAATAATTTTAAATACTTGAATGCTAAAAAAAATGTGTATGCATTTTATAATTGGTTTCTTATTTGTTATTCTTTATAAATGGCATACTATATTAATATAGTTCTTAGAATAATTTATAGTTTTCTTCTATTGAACATAATTATAAATATTACAGGAATGATTGAGTTTAAATGTATCGTAATATATGAATTTTTCTAAAGGTATTAAATTCACTTATTATTAGAAGTCACATCATATAATTTACTTGTTGAAATAGATTGCTTTAATGTTTTTTGTAATGTTTAATAATTTTAGATGTTTTACAATGTTTAGTATAATAATATTTTTACAATAAATTTTAATTGAAGTGTACACTTTTAGATTTAATTAAATCGTAAATTTAATTTTATATTTTTTAAAAATTATATTCATGGCGTAATTATTTTGGTAATATATCAAAAAGTCACATCATTAATCATCATATTTCGTGGAAATTTGCAAATTACTCTGTTTCTATTACTTGCTCATAATTACATACACATAAATACTAAAAGAAAACATAAATGTATTTTTTATGTTTAATTTCAATATAAAGTGGATAAAATAAAAAAAATTATACATAAATAAAAAAAATATTTTTCTTTGTTTATTTGTCAGTAAACTGATAATGATTAATTTTGAATAAAAAAGATCTTCAGCAGAAACTTTTCTCAAAAATCAAGTTTCTTTATATTTAAGGTTTTCTTTCAATGAAATGTTTAGAAACGTATTACTGAAATATTTTGAGTAAACGAAGAAAGAAAAAAAAAAATTGGCATGAAATTAAAAATCATTGCTAATCACCACTCGCAATTTGCATAATGAGCATCGGAATAAAAATTAACACAATTTTACGTTAATAATGGGATGAAAAGTAAAGAACAAAGAAAAGAAAAAAAAAAAAAAAAAAAAGCTTATCTTCAAGCAGAAAAAAAAAGAAAAAAAAATCTGTTGAATTGCCGTGCATAAAAAGCAATAAAAAGTATGTTCTCTTTTCTTTGAATCTTCGTAAACTGTAATTAGCCAAGGTTGGATTAAACTGTCTACCTCCATTAAAACAAAAAAGCAGTCAATAGGAATTTCGTGTATTCTCTAGATTAACTTTTAACATAAAAAAGATAGAAAATATGAAAATTGTTATTTCAATTCAAAATATTTGAAAAAGTATTTTTTTTTAATTATCCAAAATCAGTTTTAATACAACTTGTTGAAATGGATTGCTTTTAATGTTTTTTTACAAAGTTTAGAACTAATAATTATAAATGCCTTAAATTAAAAAAATATATATATCATTTTATAATTTGTTTCTTCTTTGTTAATCTTTATAAATTGCTTATTATATTAATATAGTTCATAGAATTATAAATAGTAAGGCTTTTTTTTATATATTGAACACAATTATAAATAATATATGAATGACTAAGTTGATATGCAGAATAATATAGGAATTTTTCTGAATGTATTATAGTATAGTATTTTTATACGGAGTTAAAGGATTTCCAAAAATTAATCTTTACACTAAATTGGCCTATAGTATAAGCACTAATCTAATACCTGTTCAATGATAAAAATGTGCCTTGAAGTAGACCAGGAAAATCTTTTAAATTTACTTAAAATATCATCCACACTTTTCCTCAAAGTTATATAAGAAGATAAAGATAATTAATATCAAAATAATCTAAAAGTCAATTGGCAGATGACATTTAATTTACATGCCATGAAAATTTTGTCAAGATGTAGCCAAAATCCTTTTCTAAAACGGTGACACACCATCAACATAAAAGATAAAAAGTTGAACAATCGCAACAAGGCCATTTCTCCAATGAGAAACTTCTAATCCCCCTGCCAAAGCTGTCAGCATTAAACTCTCGCCAAGTCGCCCCTCTTTTGGGAAAATAATCCTCTTAACTTCATTTAACCTGCCTAATGACGGACGAATCTTCGGCTTCTTTTCGAAGATAGCACCCGGACGAGAGATGGGCCTCTTCCGCATATAAATTAGCGTCCTCTTCCTTTGATGCGTCTGCGAGTTTACCTCTCATCGTATCTGTCACATCACTTCAAAGCGAAAACATAGAGCTGTTATCCTTCTCTTGAGCAAACTCGACCATGCCACGGATAAAGGCCAAAAATGGATATTGTAAATGTTCGTGTAGAGAGGCCCTTTAACATGCAAAAATAGTTGAAAGTTTGGGTGACTAGTTTAAATATCAAAGAAACGTGGCATTTGTTGTATTTTACAAAATAACAAATGCTTCAAAAGCCTGGGGAAATATTTCAAGATGACAGAAAGAATTTCATGAATAAACCATTTCAAAATATAGTTGCCTTATTAACTGTCACCGTGAGCGGAAATACACAACAAATATTATAATGTCGATTTTAGTTTTTGACATACATATCAACATTTTCCAATTAAAGTACTTCATATAATCCATTTTAAATATATTTAAATAGCAATATTTATACTGTTACTGAAATGTGTAAAATGAATTTAAATAATTCAGTTTAATTGTAGAAAAAATATATACAAGATATTTATTGCAAAAAAATATTGAAGAAATTATTAAATTATTTATATGTATTGTTGTAAAATATATTAATATATTAATTATGCATTAGTATATTTTATATATTTTTGTGTTCTTGAAATACGTTTTACACATTTTTATACATCACCAAAATATTAAGCTCTCATTTAAAAATAATTTTTAGCTCAAATTTTGTAACTCTGCCCATGCATAAATTTGTTTAACATTGGGGACTATTATAAAAATCACCTATAAAACGATATTTCATTTTTACTAGAAAAAGTGACGATTTAAAATGTATTTAATGTTTAAAACACATTTTAAATGTCATTGTTAAATATAAGTGATTAGATGCATGGAAAATATTTACACATATACATATTTGCTTCTTAAAATAAATATTTATGTACTGTTATAATTATTTAATTTAACTAAATTATCTGATGAAACCATACCAAAAAATGTTTTGTCACAACTTTTAAATATATATGAAAAATCTAGAATCATATAACAAAATTTGAATTTTCAGAAATTAATATGTACTATGATTTATTTAAAAAAACATTTGAAAAATTAAATTTCAAAAAATTTTAAAAAAGAAATTTAAAAATAAAAAAAGAATTATTAACATTTTTAAATAAATCTCTTAATATATTCTGCCCTGAAAGTATAAATTCTTATTTAAGTTGATAAATAATATATAGATGTATACACATCTTTATATATATATATTACATTAGTTTTTATAAGAAATTTTTAATTGAAATGTTCTCTTTTAGACTAAATTAATTTGTTAATATATCAAAAGTCACAACATTAATCATCATATTTCGTGGAAAATTGCAAATTACTCTGTTTCTATTACTTGCTCATAATTACATATACATAATTACTAAAAGAAAACATAAATGTATTTTTTATGTTTCATTTCAATAAAAAGTGGATGAAATAAAAAAATTAAAAATAAATAAGAAAAAAAAATTATTTTTTTTCTTTATTTATTTGTCAGTAAATTGGTAATGATTAATTTCGAATAAAAAAATCTTCAGCAGAAACTTTTCTCAAAAATCAAATTTTCTTTATATTTCAGGGTTTTTTCTTTCAATGAAATGTTTAGAAAAGTATTACTGAAATATTTTGAGTAAACGAAGAAAAAAAAAAAAATGAGCATGAAATTAAAAATCATTGCTAATCACCACTCGCAATTTGCATAATGAGCATCGGAATAAAAATTAACACAATTTTACGTTACTTCTTTCTTCCATAACAAATAATGGGATGAAAAGTAAAGAACAAAGAAAAAGAAAAGAAAAGGAAAAAAAGCTTATCTTCAAGCAGAAAAAAAAAAAAAAATCTGTTGAATTGCCGTGCATAAAAGCTATAAAAATGTATGTTCTCTTTTCTTTGAATCTTCCTAAACTGTAATTAGCCAAGGTTGGATTAAACTGTCTACCTCCATTAAAACAAAAGGCATTCAATAGGAATTTCGTGTATTCTCTAGATTAACTTTTAACATAAAAAAGATAGAAAATATAAAAATTGTTATTTCAATTCAAAATATTTGAAAAGGTATTTTTTTTTTTAATTATCCAAAATCTGTTTTATTAAAACTTGTTGAAATAGATTGCTTTTATGTTTTTACAAAGCTTAAAACTAATAATTTTAAATGCTTTAATTAAAAAAAAAAAATATGCATTTTATAATTGGTTTTTATTTTATTAATCTTTATAAATGGCTTACTATATTAATATAGTTCTTAGAATAATTAATAGTAATCATTATTCTTTTATAAGTTGAACATAATTATAAATAATATAGGAAGGATTCAGTTTAAATGTAACATAGTATATGAATTTTACTGAAGGTATTAAATTCACATATTATCAGAAACCACGTCAATTTTTTTACTTGTTGAAATGGATTGCTTTAATGTCTTTTGCAATGTTTAATACTAATAATTTTAAATGCTTTGCAAAGTTTAGAATAATAATGTAGTTTTTATAATAAATTTTAAATGAAGTGTATACTTTTAGACTAAATTTAATCTTAAATAGAATTTTATATCTTATAAAAATCCCATTCATGGCGTAATTATTTTGGTAATATATCAAAAGTCACATCATTATTCATCATAGTTCAGGAGGAATTTGCAAACTACTTCGTTTCTATTACTTGTTCATAATTACATATACATAATTGCCGAAAGAAAAACATAAATGTACTTTTATGTTTCATTTCAATAAAAAGTTGATAAAATAAAAAAAAAGGAAAAAGAAATAGAGATAAATATAAAAATATATTATTTTTCTTTGTTTATTTGTTACCAAATTGATAATGATTAATTTCAAATAAAAAGATCTTCTACAGAAACTATTCTCAAAAATCAAGTTTTCTTTATATTTAAGTTTTCTTTCAAAGAAATGTTTAGAAAAGTATTACTGAAATATTTTGAATAAACGAAGAAAAAAATGAGCATGAAATTAAAAATCATTGCTAATCACCACTCGCAATTTGCATAATGAGCATCGGAATAAAAATTAACACAATTTTACGTTAATGCATGTTTTACGTTAAGAAATGGGATGAAAAGTAAAGAACAAAGAAGAACAGAAAAGAAAAAAAAAAGCTTATCTTCAAGCTGAGAAAAAAAACTTCTGTTGAATTGCCGTTCATAAAAAAGCAGTAAAAGTATGTTCTCTTTTCTTTGAATCTTCGTAAACTGTAATTAGCCAAGGTTGGATTAAACTGTCTACCTCCATTAAAACAAAAAGGCATTCAATAGGAATTTTCGTGTATTCTCTAGATTAACTTTTAACATAAAAAAGGATAGAAAATATAAAAATTGTTATTTCAATTCAAAATATTTGAAAAAGTATTTTTTTAATTATCAAAATCAGTTTTAATAAAACTTGTTGAAATAGATTGCTTGATTTTGTTTTTTACAAAGTTTGAAAACTAATAATTTTAAATGATTTAATTAAAAAAAAATACATACATTTTTATAATTTGTTTCTTTTTTTATTAATTTTTATAAATGGCTTACTATATTAATATGGTTCCTAGAATAATAAATAATAATACTTTTTACAAATTGAATACAATTATAAATAATTATAAATGACTAAGTTTAAATGTAACATAATTTATGTATTTTTCTGGAAGGTATTAAATTCACGTATTATTAGAAAATAAAGCATATATTTTTTTTACTTCATATCTACAAATTTTAGTTAACGACAATATATTTTTGGGATGGAAATAATTTAATATTTATATTTCAATATTTTTAGGTGAATCTAATTAAAACGAATTTTATTTTTAAGTGTTTCATTCCTTTTAAAATTATTATCGTTTAAAAAATGAAATACAGGTTAAATGTGATATTAGAAATGAAACTTGATTTCTAATAATTTAAATATAATTTTTTTTTAACTTTTAATTGAAATGTACATCTTTAGACTAAATTAAATTGCTAATATATCAAAAGTCAGAACAATTTCGGAAAAAATTTGCAAATTACTTCGTTTCAATTACTTGTTCCTAATTGCATACGCATAATTGTCAAAAAGAAAACGTAAATATACTTTTTATGTTTCATTTCAATAAAAAGTGGATAAATTAAAAAAAATATAGATAAAAATAAAAAGAATATATTATTTTTTTTCTTTGTTTATTTGTTAGTAAATTGATAATGATTAATTTGGAATAAAAAGATCCTTTGCAGAAACTTTTCTCAAAAATCAAATTTTCTTTATATTTCAGGTTTTTCTTTCAATGAAATGTTTAGAAAAGTATTACTGAAATATTTTGAGTAAACGAAGAAAAAAAAATGAGCATGAAATTAAAAATCATTGCTAATCACCACTCGCAATTTGCATAATGAGCATCGGAATAAAAATGAACACAATTTTACGTTACTTCTCCCTCCATAACAAATAATGGGATGAAAAGTAAAGAACAAAGAACAGAAAAGAAAAGAAAAAAAAAGGTTATCTTCAAGAAAAAAACTTCTGTTGAATTGCCGTGCATAAAAAGCAATAAAAATGTATGTTCTCTTTTCTTCGAATCTTCGTAAACTGTAATTAGCCAAGGTTGGATTAAACTGTCTACCTCCATTAAAACAAAAAGGCATTCAATAGGAATTCCGTGTATTCTCTAGATTAACTTTTAACATAAAAAAGAGAAATATAAAAATTGTTATTTTAATTCAAAATATAAGAAAAACTTTTTTTTTAATTATCAAAATCAGTTTTAATAAAACTTGTTGAAATAGATTGCGTTAATGTTTTTTGGTACTTACGTATTAACGGTACCTTGGCGGCAGACTTGGCGGTTTTTTAAGTGTTGCCAATCTAACAGCTACTAAGGTTACCAAACTAATAGAATAGATTGGCGCCACTTAGAAACCGCGAAATCTGTCGCTGCGGTTGGCGAGTGTGCTCTTTATTGGCGCAACGGTCGAGAAGGTACCGTTAATACGTAAGTACCTGTTTTTTACTAAGTTTAGAACTAATAATTTTAATTGCTGAAATGTTTAAAAAAAAAAAATGTATGTATTTTATAAGTAGTTACTTATTTATTAATCTTTATAAATGACTTATTATATTAAAATTGTTCTTAGAATAATAAATAATAATGTGTATATTATATGAGTTGAATACAATTATAAATAATATAGGAATGATTGAGTTTAAATGTAGCATAATGTATGAATTTTTCTTAAGGTATTAAATTCACATCTTATTAGAAAATACAGCATATGTTTTTTCTATTTTATATCTACATATTTTAGTTAGCAACAGTATATTTTTTGGGGTGGAAAATAATTTAGCATTTATACTTCAATTTTTTTTTTTGACGAATCTAGTTAAAACAAATTTTATTTGTAGGTTATTTCATTTTTTAATTATTATTATTTATAAAATGAAATACAGGTTAATTCGATATTAGCATTGAAAGTTGATTTCTAATAATTTAAATACAAAAATAAATTTTTTGAAAAAACTAAAATATTATTTGACTTACTGAAATAATATTTCATATATATAGTGATTAATTGACAGCAATGGAATAGAAACTATACCAGTTGAAGTATTTTTTAACAAAATATTTTCATTTATGTTATCTATGAATATGTTCTTCATTTTATTTTGGCAAAAGTTTCATAGAAGCATTAATTTGCTTACTATGTTTACTACATTTTTTTAAATAAGTTTAATGGATAATTTAGAATAAAAATTTATGCTCTGTAAAGCAAATAAAAAATTACTTTTTAATAAATATTTATTGCTTCTGTTACAATCTTTTGCAACATTGTTATATAAACGGAGGAAATTTTTTTATTATTCTGTCTATCTTGTTACAATTTGAAACAATTTTTCAATTTAACCTTTTTTTTTATAAAGTATTACTTTCCGAATGAATTGTTTGATTTTTTCTATTAACCGTTAATGTTTGTATTATTATTATTATTTTTTTTTTTTTGGTTTTTAGTATTAATTGTATTAATTTAGAAACGTTAACGAAAAAAAAAATTTATTTGAAATTTTTTTTTGTTGTTTTAGAGATTATTTTTAACTTCAAAACTATTATTTTAATTGTTTTAATGTTTATTTAAATAATACATATTAAATAATTACTGAAGGTGGAGGAAAATAAAAATAAACCTTCAACCTCATTTGGCTAGATGAGTTCAATGAAATTCTATAATATAATAACTAATTTTCTGTCGCTTAAATATTTGAAGCAAATGCATTTATAATGATATAATAACTGAATAAAGACATAAATATTTGTAACCTAATAGTTAGTAAAATTTTGTTTAACGTATGTAAAGAATAGTATATTACGTTTATTACATAAATTAAATTTTGGCTAATATATTAGTAGGAGTAAAAGATCACAGTTAAGAAAAATATTAAAAATATTTTTTAAATATTTTAAGAAAGAAAAAAATATTTAAAATATTTTTAAAGAACTAGAATATATTCTCGTCTACGCCTAAGCAAAAGGAAACAAGAATTTCTTTCATTTTATTTTACTGTTCTTAAATTTAATTAATTGTAACGTATATAATTTAATAATTGTAACATAACGTAACTTTATTACATTCAGATCGATAATATTAATTATAGATGTAATGTATAATAATTATTATCGAATATTAAAGTAGCAATAACTTATACATTTATGCACAAATTATGCAGATCTTATAGATACTGTCTATTGGGCAAGGACAACATTTTTTGTTCTCAGCTAGTGGACGATTTCCTGTTTGACGAAGAAATCCTTAGAATGGATTGAGCAACATATTCCCCAGACGTGAACCTAATAGAACATGTTTGTGACATACTAAGTAAAAGTTTTACTAGTTGCACATCACCCTCAAAACAATTCAAAGTTAGAAAACTTTGTTCGTCAGGAATGAGAGAGAATACTCCAATCCCTCATTGATAAACTGATTAATTCCATGCCTGCTAAGTGTGTGACATTGCTTTAAGTCGAGGAAACTATACCCCTCATTGAAACTCATTTATATAAAAAAAAATATAATTTTTTGTTTGCTTGTATAATGTGCGCGAAATATGCATTTTGTTGTTTTTGTTTACCGATGAATATCGTTTCTAATTGTTTACCTTCATATGGGCAGAACTGATCTATTGATTTGGTATTGCTAAACCCCAAAGAACTCATTTAATTGGGTAGATAGTTTAGAATTGTGAATAACTAGCACTTTTAGCAGTTTGCACTAACAGTGTTTACTAGCAAATTTTATTATAGACTGAACTGATTGAACATCTTTGTGAACTAGATAAGGTTACCCTTAATTCGCTCATTTATCCTTCTTATTCTTCGAACTGTCTTGATACAACGACATGATTGCTGCTAACAGAGTAAACAAACCCCATCATTTTGAGTGTGGAACAATGCTGTCGGTCTTCTGTAGTTGTAAGCAGGATCACATTGTATACTGATTGTATTGTACTGAGGCTGACCACAAATTAAGCATACTAAACTTTTGATATGTTTTCATTTGTGTTTGACTTTTTTTGTTTATTTTGTCTATTTTGAAGACAGAAAAGAGGCATATTGTTTTATTTTCTGTGCTCCTAATTTGTGAAATATTATTATTATTACATAAAATATTAAATTTCTAATGAAGATAATTTCGCAATCATAATTTTTATGGATTTATTTTTCTTAATTTTGGAACCATTATAGTATGGTAAAAGTCCTACATTCGCTGTGTTTTAAGTGTATGTTCTGTGCCAGAAAACATTGAGCTTCTGAAAAAACGGATATGGATTCTAAAAATGATAAGTGATGATGCCGAGTCGAAAACTTCCACCGTTTACAAGGGAGAAAAATGCTAATTCCGTAGCTTTTCTCAAGATGGAGGCAAGTGGGATGAACTTTCAGATGACATCCTTGAAGCTGCCCATTTCAAATTATAATTTTACTATGTGGGCGTACTTCAGCAGTCAAATACATTGTTCTCTTTTCTTAACGCTTAATCTGTTGGACATCTACCGTTAAAGTGTTAGTGTATCGAGAGTGTAGCAGAATATCGAGTATTTTAACTTTAGGTGACAATACTCAATATTTTTTTAATTTAGTTTAAAATGCTTGTTTTATTTCATTTTAAAATAAATAGATTATTTTGACCCGATTAATCCTGATTTTATAAAAATTTTATTTTATTTTGTATTCATCCATCATACTACTCTTTATTGGAAAACAAACTTATGTTGTATAAATTATAATAAATTAAATACTATACAACTATTTAGTAGTATACAATTATAGTTTACATGTATATTCAAATTATATTTTATACTTATAAAATTATATTTAAAGAAAGAGTTACGTGACTTTCACTTTACTGGAAATTTAGAATAGAGAAATGCCAAAAGATCATACTTTGATACAATAAATACTAATGATGAAGGGAAAAAAAATACAGCAAAAACTTAATTTAGTAGCATTAGACTAACTATTCAGGCATAGAAAAATTTTAGGTGTTACAATTTCTTTTTAACTACAAAAAGAGAAATTGTAACTCATAAAATATAGATATATAAAATTTTATATAAAAATTTTATTACTCAATTTTCCACATATATATGAAATCACGTGGAAAATTGAGTAATAAAGTTTTCATATATATATATTGCTTTTTAACAAAATTAAAATCACTCATTTATCAATTTTATTGTGTTTGAAATAAGTTTGAATTGTTTGATGAGAATATTATAATTAATTTGAAATACCAAAATATTTTTTTAAAAAAAATGAGAATTAATATGAATCTTAATCCTTTCAGACCCGATATCTATTACAATGGATAGATCAATTTTTAATCTTTTTGACATCTTTTTTGGTAACTGTCAACAGATTTTTATAGTTTGCTTTCATTGAGAATGGGCTCATTGTCCTGTTTGAAAAAAGGTGAATAATCTTTTTGTTTTGATTTTTTATTGATTAATTCAAATGTGCCAATGAATTTTTATACATGGGATCCATGTTTTTATGATATTTTAAGTAGTTGATTTATTAATTTATTTTTATTAATTTATTCTAGGCGTTAAAATTATTTTAAAATTTACAACACATTATAAGTAGTATAAAATATTTTTATTTGATTTTAAGAATATATAATGTGACCAATTCTAAAGATTTAAGAAGTTTTGAATTCCATTATTAGGTGCTGATGTATCAGGTAATGAAGAATTGAATTCTGATGATGATTGCTTTATATATAGTGATAATTCATCTTTTACAAAATGTAAACTTTGTTAAAATTCTTGAAAATGTTTTAAAAGTAGTTTTAAAGTTTATGTTATACAAAATTATTATTATACAAAACTGAATTATATGTATATACGTGCTGACCTGAAAGTTCCGATGATGAGGGTCCTGATACATCGTTTTTTTACAACCAAAAATATATCAGTTGGAAGCAAAAATCATTTGTAAAAAAAGATTTAAAAATTTACTAATAAAACAACAAATGCAAATTTATAACAGGATCTATCAGATATATTCTATCATGATCTATGTACGTCTGGTTTATCCAAAAATAAAAAGAAGAAGAAAAGATTATCATTATCGCCTATTGTGCAAAATAAAAATATATACTGAAAGGCTGCCATTCATCTTGAGGTTATTAATGACTGTGTGGATCATTTTCCAAAATGTGAAGGTAAACGCGAATCAACCCATTGTAAAAATTACGATTGCAGTGGTAAAACCCACATCTGCTCAATAAATTTTCACTTTATTTATGTTTCACAAGGAGGATAAATTGTTTTTTTTTTTTTATTTCCATGCCAAATAATGCAAAACTCATCTATTTTGGTATATAAAAACATAAATATGTGAAACTCGTCTATTATGCCTCATGGACCTTCTATTACGAAATAAAATTACAAAAATATTGACTTTTTGAACCTTATATAGCTTGTTTTGTTACGCAAGTAAAAATATATTTAAAACAAAACTTCAATCAAAGTTCAAGCATTGAATATTTAACTTTACAACCTCATTGACCATTTTTCCATTAAAATGGACATTTGCTATTTTCTCATAAAACTTTTTTTTTCTTAATTTTGTACTTATGTTTATGTTTTTAAAACTATTATAATGTTTGTTAGGATTGCTATTATTATTACTCATAGTATTAAAGTTGGGTCTGAAAGGTTTATAAAGTTAATAATAATAAAAATATAAAAAATATTTTCGTTCATTCTATTCATTTTACTATCTTAAATTTAAAAATGACAAAACGTCAATTGTAAATATATGCTAAATATGCAATTAGCCAAAAGGTCATAAATACTTGTTAATAAAAAAATTTTTATAATTATTATTTTCTGAATATTTATCTTTAAATTTTGAAGGAAAATTTTGTTTAAGACATAACATCTATGCTCAATTAACACAAAGTGTTTTAATGAAATTCATGAATTGGATTAGCTCATTTTTTTTAAATTTATTTCTTTTTAATAGGAAAATATAGAAAGTATAATTATATATCAAATTAAATCATAATAATCCTAAGTATTTATTAAAATATTTTATAGCGATTTTTAAATATTTTATCACTGATTTATAATTCAAAAATTTTAATTAAATTAATTTTTCATTATTCTTTCAGCAACAATATATTTTATCATTGATTGATAGAATATATTGTTGTTAAAAATATATTGTTTATTTCAAACTAAAAATTATCTCCAATATCTCTTTTTATTTATATCATTTATCAATTTTAATTATAAATTTAACTAATGCAAAATAAATGCATTATTGTATAATATATTATACTTGTTGCATGATATATTATACTATTCAAAATTATTTTATGCGTCTGCAATCTGTTACGCCAAAGATATGAAAATATATTTTTTAACAATCTACAGGGGTCAATTTTTGTTTCTTGCCTTGAATGAATACAAGAGAAAAACAAATTTTGTAAAGTAACGTTTTATTATTAAATAAATATTTAAATAGTAATTTTTATTAATGCTAAATATTGTATAATTTAAAAATATTTCAAATAATTTATCATTTCATTCTTTTTTATAATGCATTAATTATTTCTCTTTATCAAATAGCAATGAATTTTACAATAATAAAATATGTACCAAAAATTGAGATTTTTAGAAGCTACAACAAATCATAATATTGACTTAATATATGCATGAAAATATAGAATTAGTTTTTAACAAATAATGACACATTATAAATCACTTTATTTGTTAAGGAACAAAGGAATGAAATATGCGTTGTTATTAAAGGGCATTAACTTAGTGATGAAATAGTGTGATTAGCTAATTTACTCGAAGAGCTCAGGTTATATCATATCAACTCATTAGAATAACATTTTCGAAATTTATTACATAAAATATTACTGATCAATAAGTACTATTATGCCTGCATTAGTATTGTATTAATCATACTGAATAGTTCAAAATCCTGTTTTTGCACCTAAATTTAGTTGATAGCCTTGATATGCTATGGAGGAATCATTAGTTCAGTAACTACTAGTTTGATTATATTTATAAATATTCAAGGAATTTATCGATGATCCTTTGTTGAGTGGTATTATGTATTATAGATTTCTATTGATGTGGTACTCATTATGTATCTATATAAATAAATGACACTGTTCCTGTGTGTGTGCCCTGTAGGTTTAAAAATTATTCAACCGATTTCGCTGAAAATTTCACAGTTTGTTCGTTATCGTGCTATGAGTGTATAGAGGGATTTGAACTATCTCGAAATGTAGCGGTGTTTTATTATAATGTTAAGTGATTGTTGGATTTTTTCATATTTTGATTGCTGTTCAAAAACGCATATTTTGCCCCGAAACATTGATGACAAAAAGTTAATGAATTAAAAACTACAAAATTAGATTCCCTAAAAATTAGAAGTATAATCAAACAACTTAACATGCTGAAGAAGTAGGTACAAAAAAGAGAAACAAAACACAATGAACCAGAAAAAATAATTAACCATGAATTATGAATTGCTATAGAATTTTAATTGCATTTACTTCATTATATATGTATATATTAAAGTGTCAAGATATTGAGTATAGCTGGATGAATTTCTGGAAAAAAAAATTTTAATTATGTAAAATTGAATTTCAGAATCTTTTATAAGACTCTGTTGGCACATCAATAACGACAACATTATAAGGCTCTGTTGGCGTATTGCACATATCTACTTTTCCTATAATAATGTAAAATTAATATCTTTCCAAATTCAATGACTTCATTTTGAATGTGTCTAGTCAATATTGAGTCAGTGATAATATGTATAGTGTGGATAAAGGAATCTGTATGATATAATACATAATCAAATGAATGAAAAAGGATCTATTGATGCAAAATATGTAAGGTATTATTTGATAGGTTGCAATATGTATCAGTGTCGCCACAATTATTGATTTAGGCCACGTATCTAGCCTAATATAGACTTTATTCAGATATAATTGGACTATTGGTAAAATGTTTGTTGTATAATTCACAGAATACATTTCAGAAGTACATACCAAAGGTGCCAAAAAATAGTCCTTGAAATAAGTCATAAAAATGTAACGCGTATACTATTGATTTTGTAAAAAAATTACAATTTCTTATTAGATGTGACAAAATAGTCCGCAGATTCTAAGTAATGTTATATTAAATAATAGGTATTTAATAAATATAATAAATTTAATAAATCTGATATCCTTTTCATTCATTACGTAATAGTTTTTATTTTTACCAAATATATACATTTCATATTGAATTTACTATTATATATTTTTATTCTTATATGATATATGTAATCAATATCATTCATTTAATTTTAGAATAATTCTAATTATTTTCCAATTATTTTGTTTTGAATTATATGTAATAGTGTGTAATGAATTTTACTTATTATTTTTAAAAAATTTTTTTATTGTTTTTTTCTGACTTTCGATTTAATGTGCAGTACACTGAAAATATATTCAGGATATACAAATAAGTTTGTATTATGTATTTCTGTTCTGTAATTAATAGAAAAATAATAAAAAGTTAGCTAATTGCACAAAAAAATACAGCAATAAAAAATGTCAAATATGGGCTTATCTTAAAAATATATGAACACTTTAAAACGGGTTTACGGTTAGACAATTTAAAAATAATTTTTATTAAATATATGAAACAAAAATAATTTTTAAAAGTAGATACAAGGAATATCTGAAGAAAGTATATGATTTTAAAGTTAAAATAGAACTATAACGATATATTTGAGAGAAAATAAAACAAGATTTAAGTGATAGGCCGCCAAGAGACACATTAAGCTACTAGCTCAGACACTTTAGTTAAATATATGTAGTTTAGTTAAGTTGATAGTTTATATAAGATGTTGTTACTAGACATGTGATATATCGTAAATGCATATATATTGATTAAATTAGGATTTGTAAAGTTTCTAAAGAGCCTCCATTTAATAACAATAAAATACGAGCTGTTGAAGTTTATATAAACTTATGTGATAAATCACTTATGTAATTCATAATAAGGAATTGCATATTTTAACTATTCTGACATAATATGGGATTATTTGAGGAAAATTACTCTCACATGTATATTGATTGGTATGTTGGAATACATTAATATTTATTTTATAAATATTACTAACGTATATTTCAAAATATTTTGATAATCATTTTATAATTTAGTCAGTTCCTACTTAATTAAACTGAAATAATGAATTTGAAGATTGCAATTTATTGATGACATTTAATTACATATTGTATAAGTTTGGTTTTAATTCAAGATTTATTTTGACATTGCAAAATTCATTGGAAAGATTACTTGTAAAACTTGTTTTAATTTACAATTTTAAATATTTAACATATATAAATATAATAATATTCTTAAAAATGCCAACGAATAATATTTTAATTGTATTACTATGCAGTTTTAGATTATTTATAGTTCTTAAACAACTGATGACTTATTAAAAAGTTTACAAATTTGATTGGCTGATAGGTGTTACTTAAAAAAAGAAAAATAATTAATAACAAATATATTCAGATATTATGGGGTTAGTATTACTCGCGTCCGTAGTATATCTTCAAACTACACGTGCCCCCTAGGTAGTGGCTGAATGAGTACCGGTGGTGCAGTCCTTTGCTTATAGCATAAAGATTAACTGTCTCTTTTATTGCCAGCTGCATTAAGAAAAAAATATATTCACATATTATAAAAAGCAAATTCATAAGCTAAATGTAAAATGTTTGGTCAATGCGAACAATATGTTCTTAAAACTTTTTGTTTTTATCAAAATAAATAAATAAAATGATTCCTATGTCAACGAGAATTTCTGTATTTAACAGTATTTATGAAGCTTATTTTATAGGTTGCTTAACTAAATAGTTGAAAATTTTTAATTGAAAATGCTCTCAAGTATTTTATCAAAAATAAATAAATAAAATTATTCCTACCTAAATGATAATTTTGGTAGTTAATATTATTTAAGAAGCTTATTTTACAGAATGTTTAAATAAATGGTTGAAAACTTTGATTGAAAATGCTATTCATTTTCTAATGGTATTCATTTACTTCTTAAATATTAATATTCATTTTCACATTTCACCATGTATTTAAATTAAACTGTTTCCCCAGTACTGAATAACTTAACATATGTAAGCTACAAGCACATGTGAACGAGAATTTTAGTATTTAATAATATTTATGAAGCTTATTTTGTAGGTTGTTTAAAAAAATAGATGTTTGAAAATTTCGATTGAAAATGCTATTCATTTTCTTCTTTAAATATTAATATTCCATTTCACATTTCATCATATATTTAAACTAAGCAGTTTCCTCAGTGCTGAATAACTTAACATAGTACCTCGAAGCTCGCCACAGGAATCAAAAACAAACCTCCTACCCTGAGCAACAAACAATGCAGCAGAAAAAAAGGAATATCTATATGTTGATGTTAAACTTTTGTTTTTATCAAAACAAATAAAGAAAACCATTCCTACGTTAATGAGAATTTTTAGTATTTCAGATTATTTATGAACCTTATTTTGTAGGTTGTTTAAATAAATGGTTGAAAGCTTTTGATTGAAAATACTGTTCATTTTCTAATGGAATTCAGTTTCTTCTTTAAATATTAATATTCCTTTTCGCATTTCATCATATGTTTAAATTAAACAGTTTCCTCATTACTCAATAACTTAACATATATAAGCTACAAGCACCTATGTAAACGAGAATTTTAGTATTTAGTATTATTTATGAATCTTATTTTATAGGTAGTTTAAATAAATGGTTAAAAACTTTCGATTGAATATGCTATTCATTTTCTTTTTTAAATATTAACATTCCTTTTCACATTTCATCATATATATTTAAATTAAACAGCTTCCTCTGTACTGAATAACTTAACATACATAACCTAGAAACTCGCTACAAGAAACAAATCCACTACCCTGAGCAACAAACAATGCAGCAGCAAACAAAAAAGAAAAGGGGGAATATCTACGTGTTGATGTGTTTCAGTAAATGCCCTGACAAAGTCGGGGTAAAGCTGCTGTCTCTTGATATATTGGCGCCAGATTTCTGCTGGCCTGTCATGGCGAGGAAAAACAATTTTTGCTGCGAATGAAGCTTATTGAAAAGAGGCGCTGCGACTGACACTGTTCGGGTTTTTGGCGAATCTGGGCGAAAATCTGAGTGGGAAGGAACCTTGGGATGAAAGGGAAGTATGAATGGAGGCCATCACACATGCGAAATAAGAAAAGTCAGGAGAAATCTCCTCGGCTTAAGATGGGTCGTCGTAAGGACTGTGCTTCCACGTTATTTGGATGTAATATATTACGTAAGAGCGGGAAAAAAAAATAATGAAATGCGTAAACTTTTTTTTACGATTTCTCAATACTTTACTTTTTTCAATGCTTAAATTCAGCGGATTTAATTTTTATAAATATGATTTTTTTTTTTCAAATATCTTACCATTAACATGGTTTCGAAACTTTTGAAAAAGGGTTTAAATACTCAATACCCATAAATAGCTTTTTACAAATAAAAGCACAATTAATGCCCATAAGTTCTTTAAAGGCAGTGGATTTAATTTCCAAAATAATGATTTTTTTTTGCTTCATATATCTTACCTTTAATATGAAGTTTCGAAACTTTTGAAAACAGTTTGCTTATTCAGCACCAATAAGTAAAAAAGCATAATTTAATGCCCATAAGTTCTGGGCTTAAGATATGTTGAGACGTTGTAGATATTGAGCGTACAGGCTCTGAGCTTATTTAGATTTAGTATATTAAGGGAGGGGGAATTATAAAATGAGTAAACTTTTTTTCTCAATATGCTTGATATGCTCAATATGCCTTCGATGCTTAAATTCATCAGATTTAATTTCTAGAAATACGATTTTTTTATCTTACCTTTTTAACATGACGTTTTGAAATTTCTAAAAACGGTATACTTACTCAAAACCCATAAATAACGTTCCACAAATAAAACAATAATTAATGCCCGTAAGTTCTTGACTTTAAGATGTGTTGAGCCATCCTACACAATGTGGGAACATGCCCTTAGTTATAATATTATGAATAATGAAATGCGTAATACCATTATTCATTATATTATATCTAAATAATTAATGTAAATAGTACTTTCAATAATGAAATGCGTAAAATCTTTTTACGTTTGCTACTTTCGATGCGGAAATTCAGGGAATTTAGTTTTCAAAATTATGTTTGTTTTTTTTGCTTCATATATCTTGTCTTTAACATGAAGTTTCAAAACTTTTGAAAACGGCTTACGCACTCAATACCCATAAGTAACGTTTCACAAATTAAAGTACAATTAATGCCCATAAGTTCTTAACTTAATATGTATTGCGTCGACGTAGAGTCTGGTGGAACATGCTCTAAGCCTAATTAGATTTAATATATTAAGATTTAACATTAGTGCTTTTTAATTCAGTGTATTTAATTCGCCAGAATTATGATTTTTTTTCATATATCTTGAAAACAGTTTACGTACCCATACCCCCATAATATTCTTCTTTTTCTTCGCCTATCCCCAAAGTCCAGCGGGGGTTGAGACTAGGTCCATGAATCCAAATACCCGAAGAAAGTCCAAGACCATCAACGGACTGTCAAGGAGATCCTGACATCTGAGCCCCAGGCACGCTAATATGTGAGATGGTGAAGCCTGCTCGGAGGAGCACTTGGTGCAAGTGTCGAAAGCTTTCAAACCGTCTGAGAAAGTCATAGTTCTGAGGTGTCCACTGAGCAAACGGGTGATTGCAGTTTGTCCCTGCCTGTCACAATTAAGTGCCAAAGTACCGCCAGGTCGATGGCCCCGATACTATTGGTGCACTGGGGGAGTAGACCAAATAGTTTTTCCATTTAACATAGCTTGGGAGTAAATCTCTGTGTAGGTAAGGGGCTCAAGTGGAACCAATACCTCACTAGCACCCGGCTTTGGCCAATGCACCTACCATTTCATTCCCCTCAAGGTCGACATGGGAGGGAATACACTGTATGTGGATCTGATGATCCACTGAAAGATATTTTTAGCTTTTTGAGAATATATACACCTACCATGTCTTTAACAATTAGCCAAGTGCTGAATAGAACTCCTGCTATCAGTTAGAATCCAGATTTCAATTCCTGCAGTAACAGTCGCTAAGTAGTCAAGGCCATCGTTTATAGCAATGAACTCGCTACGGAACACAGAGCTGTCATCAGATTCCTTCTCTGAATATTCATGTAATTACTATTTGAAATTATATATATTCCATTATATTCTTCCACGAAGACAATACTTCATTACCTATAAGTAAAAGAACAATTAATTCCCATAAGTTCTTGGCTTAAGATATAATGCGTCGCCGTAGGGTTGTAGGAACTTATTTAGATTTGATCTAAATAAGCCCAGAGCCTGTTCCCTAGATACGAGAATTATTTTTATTTACTTTTCCGCAGACATGAAAGAATGATTTGTAAGAACAAAAAATGTGATTTAAGTGATTATTTTATTCAGATCAATTGCCCAATAAATTGTTGAAAGTTGTTGATACCAAAATTTAATTTTTACATTTAAATAATTTTTTTATAATCAGGTCAACTCACCCTATAATATTTAAGGGGGGAAATAATAAAGCATGTAAACTTTGTTTCTTATCTTTTATAATAACTACATTGTTTGCTATTTGCAAGATTTAATTTTGAGAAATATGATTCGCTGTTTTAAATCTCGTAATTCTAACCTGAAGTTTCGTAATTTTTGAAAATGCTTATGCATATAATGAGAATAACTTGAAATGAAAAAAAAAAAAAAAAAAAAATTACGGAAAACTCTTTTACATGGATAAATGCATTGTAATTACTGAAAAAAATGGAATTTTGAAGAGATAATGTTTTAATCAAAATATTACAATGTTTAATTTTAGATAAATTTTTTCAATATCTAATTTAGATTTTTATAAATTTACTCTGCAGAAATGTGGTTGATAATTTAAAAATATTACCGTTAATACGTAGTTTTAATTTTTTTACATGTAGAATAAAATATTTATTTAAATATAAGGAAATGTATATAAATAAGAAAATAAATCTCTTGATATTATGTTTAAAATGTAATATTTATTTATTTATTTTAATTTTTCATTAAGGAATTATTCTCTTTTCTTATAATTAATTGTATGTTTTTTATTTAGTGTAATATCTAATATTATAATAATACTATTATATACGTATAAATAATAACACCAGGTAAATGATTAAAATATTCTTTGGTAAATAACAATGCAATTTTTACAAAAGTTCCAATATAAATGTATATTACTACGTATCTTAAGGTAATATCAAATATTTCAATGTCTGTTTTACAATTTTAATGAATAAACATATTTACAATTAAATGAATCATTATGAAATTTGCTTCATTAAATACATTTCCTCAACTGAAGTTGATTACTTATAGGTTCCATTAATTATAGATTCCGTGAATTTAAATTTAATTTATAGAAATATTCAAGCCATATAATTATACTTAAAGTGATGCGTATGCTTATCTATTACATTTCTATATTTAGATTTATTTTAAATCTAAAAATATATTTTACATCTAATAGTAATAATTTATAATATAGTCAAAATATGATTATGATTTATATGTTATGAATTAAAAAATTAAATTTTGGTGAATAAAAGTAACATTCTACATAATATATTTATATACTATTATTATAATAATACTATTATATACATATAAATAATAACACCAGGTATATGATTAAAATATTCTTCGTAAATAACAATACAATTTTTAACAAAAGTTCCGATATAAATATATTTTACTTTGTATATTAATGTAATATTAAATATTACAATGACTTTTTTTACAATTTTAATGAAGAAACATGTTTTTACAATTAAATGAGTCATTATGAAACGTGTATCGTTATTATATTTTTATATATAGATTTATTTTAAATCTATAAAATGTATTTTAAATCTATTAGTAACATTTTATATTACAATCAAAATAATTAATATAGTACTCACTTATCCATTAAAAAATTAAATTTTGGTAAATAAAAATAACATTTTACATAATCAGTTAAAAAAATTCTATTTATTTTACAAAATAAAAATTTTAGAACACATTTGTTTCCCATTCTTGCTTAAGAAATTATATTTCGTAGTAAAAAAAATAATAATTGTTATAACACAAAATTATATTTAGTACTAAAAATAATTAATCATTAATAAATAATGATAATAATTAATAATTATTAATTAATAAATAATATTTTACAATTAATACATAATAGCAATAATTAATAATTAATAATTCAAATAATTAAAAATTATATTTTGTATTAAAAATAATATACCAAGACACATATTTAATTTTTCATCCCCTGTAATATAATACAAAAAATATATGTATTTAATTTAAAATTATATTTTGTTAAAAATAATAATTAATTAAAATAATTAAAAATAATTATATTTTATATTAAAAAATAATATACAATACATATGATTATTACTATAATAAAAAAATATTTGTATTTAACAATAAAGCTGTGTATTATGATAAGTTACTTAATCTACTATATACCAAAATGGAGACAATGAATCATTTCAGAACAATTCGCTAACTTTATGTGCAATCTGCAATTGATCGAGGAGAAACAGACTTTTCTGAATGATATTTGATAACCTTTAAAGATCCTCGAAAAGTCACTAAATAAGTGCTCTTGATCAATTTTGGATCAAAAGAGGCCATAAAATCATTGTGAATTCTGCTTTTTATTGGACAGATAACAGCGGTTATCTGCCCCAAATCCAGAACGGAAATTATTGTTTCATATCAACATTACGTTTACAGTGCTTTGAACAATGACTATCATTCTTCCCTTAACTGTCCTGTTTATTTGTGTTTTAAAACCCATTATTCACGTGGATTTTACGTCTCTTTACACTCAAATATTGATTGGGATAATCGCAAAATCTTTTTGCTTGTTTATCGATTATTTTATATTTTAACAATCGATTTAATTAATGAAAAAGCATATTAGGAACCAATGTTTCCAGAAGTCAAAGCTCATAGTTTTATGCTTATAAAAATAATAATAATAAACGAAATTTTCGAAAAAGTGAATTTATTTTGCATAAGACATTGCTATGAATACAATTTATTATGCAAAAATAAAATTCCAATAATTAAAAAATTTAATTAAATTAAAATAAAAAAATTAAGTAGAATTCTAATAAATAAAAAAATAAAATAAAAAATAAAAAAATAAATTTCTAATAAATAAATAATAAAATAAAATTATAATAAATAAAAGTAAAATAAAAATAAACTAAAAAAAAAAAAATAAAAAATAAATACATTTTTAAAGAAATTTCGGAATTAAAAAAATCATAAATGTATTTTTTTTTTTTTTAAATGATGGGTCTTCTATAAGTGGTTAATACTATTTTAATTTATCCATTTAATAAAAAATATTTATAAAATGATGAAATTCTGATCCTTCGAAATATATTACGATTTAAAAGGATTTTGAGAATTGTAATGTTCTAAAAAAAATTTCAAAAAAAAAATACTTACTTTCTATGTTATTCAACGAGCAGAAAATCAATTCTGAACACATGCCTGTTTATTTTTAAAGATATTTTCTCTTTCATTGTTATGGTTTCTTTGAATTCGTATTGAATTATTTACACAATGTTAAATTTTTAAAAAAGACTTAAATATACCATGTGTTATAGAATGCTGTTTTGAATAAACTAAGAAAATAAAATAAAATTTAAATATTAAAATTTTACTTAAAACTTTCTTTACATTTTCCTTAAGATATTTAGAATTCTATAGTTATACCATGCCCGACTCGTTGGTCAGTGGCAAAATAAATAATAATTAATAATAACTAATTAAAAATTATATTTTCTATTAAAAAATAATATGCCAAGAAATATGTTTATTTTTTTCATCCATGTACTATTATACAAATATATATATATATGTTTACTGGTGTATTAATTTCTTCACTGGTGAACATTGCGTCTGAGGTTCAATCCGCTGGCGGTTTAGTGGTAGACATACTGTTTCAAAAACCAGGAGGCTCGATGGCGTTTGGGATTCTCAGCCTCTGCCTCGTTAGTCGAACTACCTTGTGGGAGATTTTCGCTTTTACTGGGTTTTCTCCCATACAATAAGCAAATGTGTGGTAGTTTCCCCAAAGTCCTCCCGAAGGCACTGCCTTTTCTTCAGCGACTCCGGAGCAACATCAGACTTCTACCTATGGGTGCTCCATCATAACAGAACTGTTCTCACCCTCCTTCCATGAACCACTGTTTCTTGGACTTGGTCTAGAAGCTGCTGAAGAAACAACAACATATTTATGCCAGCAATCCACATTTATGTCATTGTATTTGAATACTATAATAATTATTTCTTTAAATTAAAATTATTAATTTTTTGATTTGTGATTTAGTGATAACACAGCTGACTGTCAGGGTAAATTATCAAAGGTTTTTTGTTAGAAATATTGTAACCATTGTTTCAAAAATTAGTAGACTCAGTGTACTTATGACAACAAACCTTGTCTAAACCAGGCTTGTGTGGTTGGAGTTTTCTTAGTTTTATTACGTTAAAATTCTGGGTAGTTAACTCTGGCACTTCAAAAAAGTATTCTTGAAAATTCCTTTTTTTCATGTTAGACAAACATACTTGTTGTGTTGTGACTAATCCTCAGTGTCCGGACAGCAGGACTGACATCCCATTACTCATGGAAGGGGAGAAAGAGGCCAGCTTCTGATGGCATATACACTATATGGAAGAAAGTGACGGGACACCCCTCCAAAAGTAGAAAAGTCGACAATACAGCTGACACATGCGCAATAATAGGTATCACGAATCAGCTATATCCTATAAACCCTCTGTGGAGTCGACTAGAGTTTTTTTTTTTTTTTTTTTCAAGATGCCGTCACGGGAAGAGTTGTCTGAGTTCGAGAAATGTGTGTTGGTTGGATTGCATCTTGCCAAGGTGTCAATTAGGGAGATATCCCAATCTCCGTAACTGCTCAAAATCAACTGTAGCACGTGTTGTGTGTCGCTACAAGACTGAGGGACACTGTCAGAACAAACCCCGAAGTGGACGACCTACAGTTCTCACCAGCAGGGACCGGCGGGTGCTCGGCAGGAAGATTCGAAGTAACCGTCAAACATCCATGGATAACATCGCTAATGAGTTTAGACAAGCCACAGGTGTGGCCGTTTCGACCAAGACTCTTCGTATCGAGGCCCATAAGTTAGGTTACACTGGACGTTCGGCGGCCCATAAGCCGTTGATTACTAAAAACCAACAAGAAAGCGCGCCTTCGATGGGCCAAAGACCACTGTACTTGGATTCTGGATGACTGAAAACGCGTTCTTTGGAGTGACGAGTCACGATTTACCCTTTTTCGTACCGATGGAAGTGTTTGGGTATGGCGTTTACCAGGAGAACGCCTTTTGCCCGAGTGTGTCGTCCCAACTGTAAAGTTTGATGGAGGAGGATTGATGGTATGGGCCTGTTTCTCCTGGTATGGGACAGGCCCACTGATGAAGGTTGATGGTGCAATGAATGCCGATAGATACTGCGATATTCTCGACAATCATGTCCTTCCTACCTTGTGGGCAACGTACGGTATCGATGATTGCTGATATCAAGACGACAACGCAACATGCCATGTTGCAAGGAGGATTCTTGATTGGTATGTGAACAACAACGTTAAACGCATGGAGTGGCCGGCGCAGAGCCCTGATCTTAACGCAATTGAACATCTCTGGGACGAATTGGACAGTCGGTTGAGGGCCTGCACCCCATTCCCCAAAAGCAAGCCTGAACTATGGAACTTCCTGTTAAAACATTTGGAAGGAAATTCCTCTTGCCACTATGGCTAATTTAGTGGAAAGCATGCCCAGAAGGGTTGCAGCTGTGATTGCAGCCAAAGGAGGCCCTACCTCCTATTAATTTTAATAAATATGGGTTTATGTTGTTATAGTGTCGTGTCCCGTCACTTTCTTCCACATAGTGTAGTATCTGTAGCTAGTTGTCTGACTAGAACGAGGGAGGACCTTTAGAGGGAACTATCCCGCATTTGCGTATTGAATGGAAGAAAACGTGAAAACTACCGCAGGTTGTCTGACTAATAAGGCAAGATGCTGAACATCATAAACACCATGGAGTCTCCTCCTTCCAATTGGAGTCTCCTGAAACAGTGTCTATACAAAGTGGTCCACGGCATGAACCTCAGCCCTAATGCTCATCATTGGCGCAAGTTATCACAGAGCCACGAGTCGGGCAGACAAAACACTTTTACAGACTAAGTGTAGAAAAAGGGGAAATAAAAATAATTATAATAATAATTTAAAAGATTTAAAAAGCAATGATAAGAAAAAACGAAATTATTTATGTATATATTTGTTCTTTTTTTTATTATAAAACATAATTATGAAGTTTATTTTCTTATTAAAAATTTTATTCGATGCATAATTGAAAAGGAATTCTTTATGAAAGAATATATATATATTTAACAGTATGCCGCAAGAAAATTAAGTAATAATTAAATATGCTAAGAACATTCTGTGCTTCGTATCTTAAAAGCTTAGAAAGTTAATTAAAAGAGATTAATTGATAATTTATTTTAACTAAAGTATTTAAAAAGTAAATTTAATTTATCAAAAGCTAAAAAGAAGGAAAATAAGTGCGATATTTGAGAAAAAACTGGTAAATTATTTTTTTTCGATACAAGTTTGCAGAGAGTTATAAACCTGGGATTCCATTTATTGGGTGTCACCTGCCCTTTACTTTTCTCTTACACGACAAAATCAAAAAATCCCTTTGTCATATGGACAGACATTTTATAAGCCAATATATTTATACCTCAAATACGAAGTTAAATAACACAATATATCAAGCTGTCATTCTGCATTTACAAGTTAAATCCAGGATTTTGAAACATACAATGCGCCTAAAATTGTATTTTCCGCATTCTCCTGCAGAAAAATCTATTTTATTCCTTGTCCGTTTTTCATTTTTAGATTTTCAGATGTGAATTCAGATATTCTGTGCTGTTTCTTAGTATAGTGTTAGTTGTGTTAATTGATCAAGCTCATATTAAATAAGCCACTTAATATTTTAAGAATAAATCAATTGATTTAATCATGACTAGATTATAAACTATAAAATTATTCTTAGGCTTATCAAGAGAAAGTAACGTTACGTTGCTTTTGAAGAATGAATAACATATCTATCGCCATATTATTATTTTCAAAAAAAGATAAAAAAAAAAAAATGGAATAGACAAGAAATATTTTCCATGAATTATTTACCATGGCAGGATATCCGTTATTAAAATTATATACAAAGAAAGATAGAACAAATTTATAGAATAATAACGATAGCTATTAAAAGCAAATTTTTATCATAAAAAAAATGCAGCGTCGATGTTTGTTGTACTGACAGTCTACATAAGTGGACAAGGTATATGTACCAAGAATTGTTTACCATCCAGTATATCAGTTATTAAAATTTTTATCAGTATACGTAAAGAAGATCGAAAATTAAAGTATATAAAATATATCTACTAAAAGCATATTTTAATCATAAAATAGGCATCGTAGATTTGAGGATGGTACTGTTTTGCCAATGATGATGATGATGGACATAAATTAAAAAACTGGCTTTGAATTGAAGATCGTTCAAAATTCCTATTTGATGGACTGTTGAATAGAAATGATTGTCCATATTGCTGTACCATGTGGAAGCATGCACTCTATGACACTTATATAGAATATTGGGTTTTTTTTTATATTACTGAAAGACCAGCAGATTTATTCCTTGATTTGATTGAGATGCATAACGCTTTAAGATGCCTTTATAATGCTTTAAGACATAATGCATTTAAGAATTTCATTTTTTTACTACGCCTAAGTGTTTTAAGATGTTTTTTGCGCATTTATTTTAACATTCTAATACTCTTTAAATTAACACAGTTGTTTAACATAATGTAATTATATTTGTTTTACTGAAACAGTATGGAGATGTCCATATTTTTGATTTATTCAGAGCTGTAAACAATGGTTCCTTGAATCACCTTCTCATGTTTTGCTTGAAATGATGAAATGAATATCTGTTAGCTAGGAAAAATAAAGATGACATCATTTATTAGGCTTAAAACATTTGACCATCGAAATATCGTTGGGAGAGCACTGAAACTATTCGTAAAAAAATTATTCTTCACTCGCCCGATTTGTTACTTTTTATTGTTAAAAACATAAGCAGACAATGCTATAGTTCATTTTCTCAGTTATTAAAGATAAATTATTAAATTATGTTTGTTTAATGTTTTTAAAGATTCCTTTTGCATCTATTGAGAAGAAGATAATTGGATAGCAACACTCAGACTGACAACTATCAAAATATCCATTAATTTGGTTAGAATATGATCAATTAATTTTCATTTTTATAAATCCATATTTAGATCAGTAGACTTAGTAGGTTAGAACAAGACTGAACTTCAATTTTTGTAACAGTTTTTCAAATATTTTTCCTAAAAGCAGAGATGTTTGCCAAAATGAACTAATGTTGTAAAAATCTTTACCATTTTGTAAAATAGTATAATGAATCCAATCTTAAAACATTTGGTAAAGAACTAAACAGGGATGCCTTTTTTGAAGAAATTTAAAAGTTCTGATGGAAAATGTCTGAATATAATTTCCAAAATTGTGTATTCAATACGATCAAAATCAAGAGCTTTTCCTTTGGCCAATCTATAAAGTGACCTTTTGTAGTGAAAAATATATAAATTGATTTTTTTTTGCAACATTTAATTTACATCTGTTACTTTATCTCCTGTGATATTTAAAGAGCCTTTATTGTTTATATAGCTTTTAAAACATTCAGTGCTATAGTTTTAACGTTTCATAGAATTAATATCCAGTTCCTTCAGATAACATTTCTGATGGAATTTCGCCTCTGCAAGAGCTTTTAAAAAAGTCGTTTATGCATAGTAAATAATTTTTTGCACCGAAATATTTTTATATTCTCTTGGATTTAAGAACTAATTGTTTGCAAATGGTACTTTTCATAGAATAAATAATTATTTGGTTTAGCGACTCTTCATTCACATTAATTTTTTTGTAAACGTCTTTTGAGATGCCTGATGAGTTGGCTAGCTCTCTGGACTTTGATGCCACAGGCTCCAGGTTCGAATCAAGGTGGTATCATGGATGTTTGTTAGTGGTTGAGAATCCACTTTAAACTGTACGTCCTGGTCTAATTAGCTCAAAGTATGCAAAAATGACAGTAGTGCGATAAGCGAAACTAAACGTCTTTTGATGAATTTTAATTATTTTTAACGCTAGCTAATGATTCCAAGAAGTAATTGCAGGAGTAGTAGAAGCCTTTTTGTGTGATATAAATAAACTGAAAATTTTACAAAAAAAGAATTAATTTTTAAATTTTAAACTCACCACTCATCACAAGAACCTCGATTTCAACCCACCAATCCCATCCCATCAGTATTCTCATCCCGCATTCGACAAATGACAAAGATGACTTCAACCACCCTCTCAGATATGAGCAGCAACCCTTTCTTTTTTTTTCCCTCCCCCTTTCCCTTTCTGAAGCAGATTCCTCTCTCGCACCTGCGGAGTTGGTTTTCTTGCAACACATCACCGGGATTCGATGTAGCGCGGGAGGAAAAAAAAACAGCTGAAGGAATAAGGATCGATGGCTCCGAAATAGCTTCTGTGCTCTCTGGGGGATTGCAAATCCCCGTCCGGCAATAACCTTCTTCCTCCGCCCCATTGCCCCACCCTCTTCCAGACGTCTGCTCGATGAGCCAGAAGATTCTTCACGTACTGCACAAGGACTCGTTTCGGGACAGGATTGGCTGAAGTGACAACTGCGCATGGAATCACCGCTTGCCATTCGACAGACAGACTGGCTCTCTGATGTAGTGTTAATGGCTGTTGTATTCATGATTATAATATACAATACATAATAGATAATATTGTGCAATATATACAATATATAATAGATAATATTGTGCAATATATACAATATATAATAGATAATATATATAATAGATAATATTGCAATATATACAATATATAATAGATATATATCAATATATAATAGATATATGTCTATTGAGGATTAACTTAAGCTCCGGTACATTAACTAAATTTTTTAACTATGTAAGTGCCACCTTTTGGATTACTCGACGTTGATTCCTAAAATAATGAGAATGCTCTAAGAACTTTACTTAAAAATTCTTTAAATCAACAACTGCGCATGGAATCACTACTTGCCATTCGATAGACAGTCTGGTTCTCTGATGTTGTGTTAATGGTTGTTGTATTCAGGATTATAATATACAATATAATAGTGTGCCTTTTTATATGAATAAATTATTTACTTATCTCTTCAATTGATAATTCACTTTTTGGGACCCGGTGGTCTAGAGCCCTTGAATTCGACGAAATTTTCAGGATTTTTTCAATTCCTTCTATTAGCTCACCCTCTCCCTATACATATCTTGTTCAAATTTTCAATTGTTAATAAAATACTTTTTATTCATCCACTCAAGTTCAAAGACATGTTTTTTTGAACTTGTAGTGGATGACACTGGGTGTTAATACACTTTTTCAAATATTAATTCAGTAATTAAATTTAATTAATTAATTTTAGTTTTTTTTTTTTAGATTTAAGTTGCATGTATCTAATAATAGATGGCGCCAGATGTAAATTTCAACTTTATTTATAAAGAACTTTCTGCAATATAGTGAAAAAAAGTAGCAATTGACTTACATTTTTTTTTTTTTTTTTTTTGATATTACTTGTTTGACTATGTAAGTTCCATCTTTTGGATTGCTCTTCTGCTCGGTACCACAGGTTTCGTGTTCGAGTCCCGGCAGTGCCATGGACGTTTGTAGTGGTTCGGAATCCACTTCAAGCCATAGGTCCCGGTCTCATATGACTGTTGAGCGTTGTTCGTAGAGCTGGCAACCCTACCCCGTAAAAAACATCTCTCGTCTCGTTAATCTACCAGCAGGTAGACGGCCTGCCTGGCCCACAAAGAGCTGTTGCTCCAGTGATGATGATGATGAATAGTCTATAGGAGTGTTAAATTAATTTGTCAAATAAGTTTTTCAATAACTGTAAGTACTCGTAATGACACGTTTCGGGACAGGATTGGCTGAAGTGACAACTGCGCGTGGTGTACAATGCGAGTTATCGCAAGAACTAGAACAAAAAAAATTGACAAAATCGCGCTTTGTTGAAATTTACATACAGAAAACAGACTGTTTTTTTTATTATTTTTGTATGTAAAAAATAAGAAGTATTCAACGTAAAAACTTTTTTTTCAGTTCCAACAATAGGGCCCTGGTGTACTGAATAATATAGTAAAATTTGAGACGAATCGGCGGACTAGTGTCTTTTTTGCCTCACACCGTAAAGAAAAAAATAGTTTCGAAATAAATGAGCTTTGAAGTTTAAGGTGAGCATATTCTCAATATGGGGTAAATAAGCATATTCTCAGCTAAATGGGATGCAGAACTTAAAACATCGTCAATATCATTACAAAAATTTAGCAGTATATTCTTAAAGAATTATACTTTCGGAATTACGAAAAAAATTCGAATTTTGGAAAATTCTAGATCACCGGTTCCCCTTAAGTTACGGCACAGTAGCTCATGAACCCCTTAGAGTTTTTGACTATAGAAGTACCACCTTTTGGATAGTTCGACGCTGGTTCTGAAGATGATGAGAATGCTCTAAAAACTTTACTTAAAAAGTTCATCAAAACATTCAGTGAAATCAATTTCCATTAGCGTATCAAATTGAAAAAAAATAAATAAATAAACAGAATACTCCAGTCAAGTCCCCTGTTGATATTAAATGGAAAATGCCACTTCTAATTTTTTTTCCTTCCCAAATCAGTTACTGCAGAGCTTTCTACTAATGGAAATAAAAAATGTCTTCTCTTTTATTTTAATCGCAGCTCAAAATTATCAATAAGCAACGAATAGGGAAAAATTAGTTCAAAAAAGGTAAAAATGAATAATAATATTTTAATGGCTTTATTTCAATAAGTTTAACTTGGTAGAGTTAATAGAACTAAGACAGAAGATAAATAATTTTATCGTTTTTTTTTCAAATTTTTATATACGTTGATAATAGTAATATATAATATTAGAACACTTTTATAATAAATGCTCATTATATATAAGTGTTTTAACACTTTTAACAAGTGTTAAAATACACACAAATTTAAAATACACATAGGCTTTTAACACATTTATTTAATTTTAAACACATTTACATTTATGTTTAAACACATTTACACATTATTCATTTATGTTATGTGTTAACACATTCATGTTTAAATACATTTACACTTAACATAGTTACACATTTAAGTTTAAATATATTTAAACATTTAAGTTTAAATATATTTAAACATTTAAGTTTAAACACATTTATTTACACATTTACATATTTAAGTTTTTAAAACATATACACCTTTAAAATATTAAAAATTTTTTAAATACTTGTAAACGTTATGTTTTTTTACAAGTGTTAAAAAAATAAATTTTTTTAAATGTTGTGCATATGTAAAATAAAAAAAAATTAGACTTAATTTTAAACCTAAAATTTTATGCACAGAATTATTTTAAAAAAAACATATCAACAAACAATAAAAGAAACTAGAAAATTTTTAATGTTATAATTTCTTTTTTAAAGTATTAACGATGAAATATTTTAACCCTGCAAAAAAAGAAAAAACATCATTTAAGACACATAACAAAACATTCTAAGAATACATACTTCACAAAAAAATAAAATGACATTAAAAATGCATTCCCTTATTTGACACAACATTATCAAATTTAGATAACAATACTGTATTAAGCAGAACTAAGTAATATAACACCCCAATTTCAACATGAAAAAAAAAAAAAAAATTGAAATTTTTCTTTTTTGCTTAAAAATAAACGATGTTAATTCCCTAATGTTACTCAAACCCATAAAGCAAATATTTCTGCAATAAATTTAACGAAATGTATAAAATAAATTCATAAAAAACAGAAATGTGTTTGATATCGCTTATAATGATCTTATTCAAATATCAGGAATAACACACACAAAAATAAAGAGGTTTCCATTCACTGGGGGAATATGTCGTCCAAATATGAAGGAGACTGCTGAGTTCTTTTTATGTAATTCGATTAAAGATTTTCTGATATGATCTTCAAAGAGAATCGAAATCGAATCTCGGAAGAGACGAAACAACACTTTCTTTTTAACAGATTTTATAGTATTTCATATTTTTAACGAGATTAAAGCAATTCCTCCCAGATATTTTTGAGAAACTAAAAATTTCCTGTCTTTTCTTTTGATCCTTCTTTTCTACTTTTATCAAATTTAATTTTATAGATACGTATCAAGGCATCAGGTGAAAAATAACATTTCAGGTTTGAGTTAGGTAACTATATATGAAATATTATTAATTTTATTACGTTGCGTGTAATGAATTTAAAATTAAATTTGTTAAAATTAGGATTGAGTGATATTTTAAATCATCTAGATCACACGTTATGTTCATAAGTGAGTTACGTAGGGAATATTTTTATGTTCCATTTTTATTAGTGCAGTAAATCATTTTGTTTTAAAAATAATTTAAATTTTGGAATTTGAATATTTCTACTCTAATAATATTAGCATATATTATTAAGTTTAAACACATTTACTATTAATATATTTACACGTTTAAGTTTAAACATATTTATACATTTACATTTAAAATATTTACAAGTTTAAGTTTAAACACATTGATACAATTAAGTTTAAACACATTTGCACTTGACATATTTACATTTATTTAAACACATTATACATTTAAGTTTAAACACATTTAAAATTAAATTTTTAACACATATAGTACACATTTTAAATACACAAAGGTTTTTAAATACTTGTAAACATAAGTTGCATAGAAGTGCTTACAAAACATTTAACATATATTGCAACAACGACGAAATAGGCTTAAAAAAAATGTATTTTTTTAAAATTTTATGCATAAATAAAATAAATAAATAGATTTATTTTTAAAGATAAAGTTTTATGCACCTAATTATTTAAACATCTTATCAATAAACAATCAAAGAAGCAAGCCATTTTTAATATTATTATTTCTTTTTAAATATTAGCTTTGGAACATTTGAATGAAGCAATTCTGAAATAAAAAATCATTTACAAAACATTCTAATAATACGTACTTAACAAAAAAAAAAAAAAAAAGACATTAAAAATATATTCCTTTATTTGACACAAAATTATCCAATTTAGATAACATAATTCTATATTAAGCAGTGCTAAGTAATATTACACCCCAATTTTCGAAAAGAAAAAAATTTTTTTCTTTGAGTAAAAAAATAAACGAAAGTAATTCCCCCTAATGATACTCAAACCCATAAAAAAAATACATCTGCTATAAATTTAACTGAATGTTTAAAATAAACTCATAAAAATCAGAAATGTGTTTGATATCGCTTATAATTATTTTATTCAAATAGCATGAATAACACACACAAAAAAGGGTTTCCATTCACTGGGGAGAATATGTCGTCCAAATATGATGAAGAATGCTGAGTTCTTTTTTATGTAATTCGATTAAAGATTTTCTGATATGATCTTCAAAGAGAATCGAATTCGAATCTCGGGAGAAGAAACAACACTTTCTTTAACAGATTTTATAGTATTTCATATTTTAAACGAGATTAAAAATTCCTCCCAGATTCCTGTCGTTTCTTTTGATCCTTCGTTTCTACTTTTTATCAAATTTAATTTTATGGATACATATCTAGGCATCAGGTTAAAAAATAATTTTCAGGTTTGAGTTTGGTTACTTATTAGAAATATTATTAATTTGATTACATTACGTGTAATGTATTTAAAATTAAATTTCTTCAAATTAGGATTGAGTTAAATTTTCAATCATCTAGATCAAATGTTATGTTCATAAGTAAGTTACGTAGGAGGATATTTTAATATTCCATTTTTATTAGTACTGTAAATCATTTGATTATAAAATAATTTAAATTTTGGAACTTTAATATTCTACTCTAATAATATTAGCATAAATTATTAAGTCTAAACACATTTACACGTTTAAGTAAATTTAGACACATTTACAAATTTAGGTTTATAAAATTTACATTCAAGTTTTTAACGTATATACACATTGAAAATACAAAAAAGGTTTTAAATAATTGTAAATATAAGTTGTTTACAAGTGTTTAAAATCAATTAACATATAATGTAACAAAATATAAATAGTTTGAAGGAAAGTGTATTTTGTTAAAATAATTTATACATATATAAAATAAAAAATAAAAATTAGACTTAATTTTAAAGCAAAAAATTTATGCATCTAATTATTTAAAAAAAAGACAATCAACAAATAATCAAAGAAGTAAGTAATTTTTTTAATATTATTATTTCTTTTTAAATATCAGCGCGGAAATAGTTGAACCATGCAATTCTGAAAAAATCATTCATGAAACATAACAAAACATTCTAATAATACGTACTTCAAAAAAAAAGTGACATTAAAAATGCTTTCATTTTCCCTTATTTGATACAACATTAACACATTTAGCTAACATAATTCTATATTAAGCAGTGCTAAGTAATATTACACCACAATTTTCGAAAGAAAAAAAAATTAAGTTCTTTTTGAGTAAAAAAAAAATAAACGAAGGCAAATTCCTAATGATACTCAAACCCATAAAGCAAATATTTCTTTAATAAATTTAACGGAATTTATAAAATAAACTCATAAAAACTAAGAAATGTGTTTGATATCGCTTATAATGATCTTATTCAAATATCAGGAATAACACACAACACAAAAATGAGGTTTCCATTCACTGGGAGAATATGTCATCCAAATATGATGGAGACTGCTGAGTTCTTTTTTATGTAATTCGATTAAAGATTTTTTTGATATGATCTTCAAAGAGAATCGAATTCGAATCTCAGGGGAGACGAAACATCACTTTCTTTAACAGATTTTATAGTATTTCATATTTTTAACGAGATTAAAGCAATTCCTCCCAGATATTTTTGCGAAACTAAAAATTTCCTGTCGTTTCTTTTGATCCTTCTTTCTGCTATACTTTTATCAAATTTAATTTTATGGATACGGCATCAGGTTAAAAAAATAATTTTTCAGGTTTGAAGTTAGGTTACTCATATTAAATATTATTAGATTATATTACGTATAATGTTTTTAAAATTAAATTTGTCTGAATTAGGATTGAGAGAAATTTTCAATCATCTAGATCATATGTTCTTAAGTAAGATACGTAGGAGAATATTTTAATGTTCCATTTTTATTAGTGCAGTAAATCATTTGGTTATAAAATAATTTAAATTTTGGTATTTGGATATTTCTACTCTAATAATATTAGCATCAATTATTAAGTTTAAATACATTTACACTTCACATGTTTACACGTTTAAGTTTAAACACATTTACACATTTGAGTTTAAATACATTTACACATTTAGGTTATGACATATTTACATTTAAGTTTTTAACACATATAGTACACATTTTAAATATACAAAAGTTTTTAAATACTTGTAAACATAAGTTGTTTACAAATGTTTACAAAACATTTAACACGCAATGCAACAAAATAGAAATAGTTTTTAAGAATTGTGTATTTGTTAAAAAATTATTATGCATATATAAAATTAAAAAAAAAATGCATTTAATTTTAAAGCTAAAATTTAATTCACTTCATTATTTAAAAAAACATATGAACAAACAATCAAAGAAGCAAGACATCTTTTAATATTATTGTTTCTTTTAAAAAGTATTAGCGTTGAAATATTTCAATCCGACAACTCTGAAAAATAAAAAACCTTTTTATAAAAAGTAACAAAAACATTCTAATAAATACGTACTTCACAAAAAAAATGACATTAAAATGCATTCCCTTATTTGACACAACATTATCAAATTTAGATAACCTAATTCTATATTAAGCAGTGCTAAGTAACATTACACCCCAATTTTCGAAAGGAAAAAAATTTTAAGTTTTTCTTTCAGTATGAAATAAACGAAGCTAATTCCTAATGATACTCAAACCCATAAAGCAAATATTTCTGCAATAAATTTAACGGAATGTATAAAATAAACTCGTGAAAATCAGAAATGTGTTTGATATCGCTTATAATTATCTTATTCAAATATCAGGAAGAACACACTACACAAAAAAGAGGTTTCCATTCACTGAGGGGAATACGTCGTCCAAATATGACGGGGACTGCTGAGTTCTTTTTATGTAATTCGATTAAAGATTTTCTGATATGATCTTCAAAGAGAATCGAATTCGAATCTCGGGGGAAAAAACAACACTTTCTTTAACAGATTTGATAGTATTTCATATTTTAAACGAGATTAAAGCAATTCCTCCCAAATATTTTTTGCGAAACTAAAAATTTCCTGTCGTCTCTTTTGATCCTTCTTTTATCAAATTTAATTCTATGGATACGTATCTAAGCATCAGGTTAAAAAATAATTTTTCAAGTTTGAGTTAGGTTACTATATATGAAATATTATTAATTTGATTACATTACGTGTAATGGATTTAAAATTAAATTTGTTCGAATTAGTATTGAGTGAAATTTTCAATCATCTAGATCATATATTTACGTTCTTAAGTAAGTTATGTAGGCGAATATTTTAATGTTCTATTTTTATTAGTACAGTGAATCATTTGCCACATGTGAAAACAAATTTAAACATTGAAAACATAATAAAAACAAAATATATCCTAATATAAATAACTATCTTTATCTTTATACATTAATATGTTTTTTTCATTAAATTGTTCAAATTTTTTGATAGATAATTATAGCAACGCTTTGTTCGAACGTTGCTTATTTTAATCTGATGTCATGTCCATTAAAAGGAAGATACGTATTAGCAAATTCAACTTAAACCAGATTGTACCAAGGAAACTTTCTGCAATACGCCATAATTTGGATTTGGAACATTCCCCTCACACTCTCCTGTTCTAAATTATAATTTCGTACTGACTCTAAATATATATGTTGGATTTTTAGACTATAGATTTACCGTAGCGTTAACCTGTATCTGCTTTGATTGGATTCGGCTCAACTACGAATGGATATCAAAATCAAATACCCTACTTTGGAATCATGCTTCAACCCTCATGTAACAGATTATAAATTTATGGTGTCGACTACAATTTTATTATGGTGTCTTTTTTAGACCATAGATCTGTAAAATTTGTGACATTAATCGTGGCGAATATATTTTCATCGTGGCATTTACTTATATTGGATTTGATAGGATTTGACTTTGCTATTATTGGATACCTAATCAAGCCCCCTAGTTCGGAATCCTACACCAGCTCTAATTTAACCGATTATAGATTTATCTTGGTGTCTTTTTAGACCATAGATTTATAATGACGATTATTTATATCGTCTTTGATTAAATTTGGCTCTTCTATGATTAGATATCTAATCATGCACCCAAGTTCAGAATCTGTTCCAACCTAATGTAACAGACTATATATTTATCGTGGTGAATATAGTTTTATCGTGGCGTCTTTTTAGACCATAGATTTATCATAACGTTTACTTGTATCGGCTTCGATTGTATTCGGCTCTGTTTTGAATGGATTTCGAATCAAGCACCTTAGTTTGGAATCCTGCTCCAGCCATAATGTAACAATATAGCTATGAATACGTTTATACTTTTTAGCAATTTACATTGTATCATCATCTACCATTTTATGACAGTCACCCTAAAAGAAAACATTTTTTACTCAATTTTTTTGTTACAAAGGAAATGATATTTACGAGCAACATCAACATAACTTCCCTTCTTTCAATGCAAATAAACAGTCAAACGTCAACCTAGTTTCCATTTATCATTTCGAAACTTATTCGAGATGTATCATAATTCTGGAAATATATGAAGTAGAAACATAACTGGTATTGATTCTCTCTTCTTACTGAAAACATTTACTACAGCTGAAGAAAAAGAAGAAGATGATTTTTCTTTTTTACTTGCAGAAAGAGAAAAAAAAGAATAAAAAATATGGTGTTTGTTAAAGGAAAAGTAGGGCAAGTCTTTAGATGAGATCCTATCACTTACCATGCTCCTTTCAACTAAAACTCTAAAGAAAATCTTATACGCGCTCTTTAAAGCGCTTATAGACGGGAGCAAAGCCTATTTGAATAGGGATTTGAAAAATATACATCGAAAAGCTAAGAATAATATTTGAGCAACAACTTTGTTTCCAAGAAACGGTTTAGCAGTCTTCGTTTGAAAGAGGTAGCTCTAAGAAGGAATTTCCTGGAAAACACTGTGAGGAAATATGTAGATACATAAACGTTAAAAAGGGTTTTGGAGCAAAAAAAAAATCTTGAAATTCAGAGGAACAGCGAATCCAATAGAAGAACTTCCCAGAGGAACAAGTTACTGAATTTTGGATTCTTTGATATCATTGGTTAGGACATATAGACAGTTCAGTACTTTTTTTTTTGTGCCTATGTGGATAAATTGTTACGGATTTAGAACAGAAACGATAAAAAAGACAATTTGGCAGATATTTATTCCCGTAGAGAAATCTCGAAATCTCTTCATAGAAGTATAACAGAAAAAAAAATTAGTTTAAATCTCTCAATATTATTAAAATTAATGCATCTGCTAAATCAACGTAAAAAATAATAATTAAAATATTTTAATTTATATGAGTTAATGTAATGAAACTAACCAACTTTAATACTTAACTTGTCTTATTTAACTAGGCACAAAATTCAATTACATTTTTTTTGCTTAGTTTTATTTTTTAAGACATATTGTACAATTGGCAAAAGAAGAAAAAAAAAAATTCTTTAAGATGACATTTAGAAAATATTATCAAATAGTTGTTAATAAATTATAAATAATTTTAAAAAAAATCAAGAGAGAAATACAATTTTCATAATAGTAATTATTTTGAATAAAACATAAATTACATATAAAAATATAATATATATAACTAACTTATATGTAATATATTACGTATAACATTTCGTATCAAGTATTACGTATACTAATTAATTATATGTATACATTAAATAGTATATATGCTATTACTATATATGCTATAGTATTATATGCTATTACGCCCACGTTAGACTGATTTTACTGCAAAGATTAAAAAATAGTTAAGCTTATACATTATCACAAGTATTTATTTTATTTCTACATTATTAGTTAATTAGTCTGTTTCCGTCTGTTTTTAACTTTAACAAAAATTCACTAAGAAATTATTAGATGTATTTTACTAAAGCTTTGTCTTTGTCTGTAATAAATGTTACATTTGCATTGATGCAAATAGTTATTTATAAAAAATAGTACCATGGACAAATAAATTTCTTTCTTGCTGTTTAATATTTAATTGTTTTTAAATATTTATTTTAGAAAAGTTTTTTTCCTCAATTAACTTCCTTTTAAATAATATTCACATTAATTTTTATGACAATATAAAATACCATTGCATATTTTTAATTTCAAAAACATTGATTTTTCTGTTGTATTTGAAATTTATAGAAATAAAATTAAGGGATTAAAATAAATTATTAAATTATCTATCGCAGAAAATTTTAAAATTTATAATTGTTTTTTACTTTTTTTTTTTTAGATTTATGTTGAAGGAGTTTTTCAAATCAAATTTTCTTAATCTGAACCTTATTCATGATATTTTATATTAATATACTGTTCTATTAACAGGGCCTGAATGGCCGAGTGGCTAGCGCTCTAGTGCTCCGTACCACTTTCGGGTTCGAGTCCCGGCGGTGCCATGGATGTTTGTAGTGGTTCGGAATCCACTTTAAACCGTAGGTCCCGGTCCTAACAGGATCGTTGCGGGGGTATTGTTACTTCGCGTCCGAGGCTTATCCTCAAGTTATACACGCCCCTGGGTAATGCAAAGTGAGTAACGTCTGTGCAGCGTTTGCCTTAAGGCATTGAAGACCAAGCTGTCTAAGTATTTGCCAGCTGCATTAGAACAACTGTTCTATTAATGCTATTCAAAAATATCAATTAAATAAATCTTACATTTAAAAGAAACAATTTCAAAATAAATTGATAAATGATCAAACAACCAATTTTGAAATTGTTGATCCAACCAACAATTTCAACTTTTTTTATGATTATTTGTTTTAATTAATGACCCGGAAATATAATTTCACCGAAATATTTATAATTAGGAATGTAAGCAAAGTTTATAGGAATGCTAAACTTATTTTCTAGCATTATTTTTTTTTTTCGAATCCTCATTTGTTATTTTTAGTGTTTTTTTTTTCTTTTCTTTTTTTTTTTTTTTTTGTTTCAAGATTGGCATTTTTTTCTGTTCTGATTAATGACAAGAACATCGACGTCTTATTTATGAATTTTGCATTCAGTGGTTGCCCCTTTAGCTCTTGAGAATTCAAATGTCCTTTTTATTCATTTTTATCATTTGTGCCTTATTCCATTATGTCCATAATTACCACTTTTTCACTCGCTAATTAAGCATGAGCCTAATTTAGTTAGAACCAATGACACCTCCGCGAATTTTTTTTTTTTTTCCCTCTTACTTCTGGAGTTAATGAAGTTTTGGTAATTTAGAATGAGGCAAACAACTGTTATTTTCTATCAAAATTTGGTGTTTATAGTTAGTGATTTAAGCGAAGAAAGATAATTACTACTGGCAATAACAATTTATGCAGAACAAATTAAAATTTATGTTTATAAATTTGCATTATAAAATATCATTATATATATCTGAGTCAAAAAGTAACTGATAAAATGTATCATTTGTTATGCATATTTATTATAAAACCATTCTGCTCTTTGAATGTTATAATTGTACTTGCATCAAAAATTCAATAAAGTTTAAAATTTATAAGTTACTTACCCATAAAAATTAATATCATTTGATATTCTGAAAAACATTCGCATAATTATGTGTAAGTTTTATAATTTTTTTATTAATGGAAATTTGTGTGTCAAAGCCATTTAAGTTTTCATAATACAAAATACGTTGTTTCATATTCTACATGGTAGACAGTAACATCTAGACTACGTCCAAGAATTCGTGTGGTGTCATGGAAGGAGAGAAAAGGGGGGGGGTAACTTCTGTTGTGAATATTTTTTTCTTTCCTTTTTTGTTTGTCGTTCTTCTGTCGTTTTGTGCACACTTTAGACTAATTAGAACAGGACCTACAGTTTAACGTGGATTCCCAAACCACTAACAAACATCCATCCAGTCAGGATTCGAACCTGAAGCCTGCGATATCAAATGCCAGAGAGCTAGCTAATTGGCCACAAGGCCGCTCTGTTATGATGGGGCACCCGTATTTAGAAGATGATTTGACTCCGTGAAGCTGACTTTTTACGGGTAAGATTGTCAGTCCTACGCTCAACGTACTACAATCAAAGTTATAAAAAAGAATTGAAAAAAAACAATTTTAAAAATAATTTGTATTGTAATTTCAATAGAAATAATTATGTTTACTTTTATATATGATTTTTCATTATTTTCAAAGTATCTTAAGAAAATAAACAATAACTGATTCTACTTCTTCAATGACAAAACAGCCCCATGGTGGGAGAAGGCCGACTGTCAGATTGCGATACAGGATATGTATTTCTTTTTATGGGGTAAGGGTGTTATCTCTAGGCCTAAACCTCTGCAGTCATATTACAAGGGAACCTGAAGCTTAACGCGGATTCCAAACTATTAGAAGCATCCATGCACCGTCGGGTCTCGAACCCGAATTTGGTGGCACCGAGCGCTAGTGACTCGGCCATCGGGCTTTGTAATACAAAAATATGGAAGTAATAATAAATATTATGTAATATTTACATTAATAATTTATGCTAATATTATTAGAATAGGAATATCCAAATACCAAAATTTAAATTATATTATAAGCAAATGATATAATGCACTAATAAAAATGGAACAGTAAAATGTTCTTCTACGTTACTTACTAATGAACGTAAAATTTCACTCAATTCTAATTCGAATAAATTTAATTTTAAATACATTACACGTAATGTAATCAAATTAATAATATTTCATATATAGTAACCTAACTCAAACCTGAAAAATTATTTTTTAACCTGATGCCTAGATACGTATCCATAAAATTAAATTTGATAAAAGTATAGCAGAAAGAAGGATCAAAAAGAAACGACAGGAAATTTTTAGTTTCTCAAAAATATCTGGGAGGAATTGCTTTAATCTCGTTAAAAATATGAAATACTATAAAATCTGTTAAAAAAAGTGATGTTTCGTCTCCCCCTGAGATTCGAATTCGATTCTCTTTGAAGATCATATCAGAAAATCTTTAATCGAATTACATAAAGAACTCAGCAGTCTCCATCATATTTGGACGACATATTCTCACCAGTGAATGGAAACCTCTTTTTTTTTATGTGTGTGTTATTCCTGATATTTGAATAAGATCATTATAAGCGATATCAAACATATTTCTGGTTTTTACGAGTTTATTTTCTACATTCCGTTAAATTTATTGCAGAAATATTTGCTTTATGGATTTGAGTATCATTAGGGAATTAGCCTTCGTTTATTTTTTACTCAAAAGAAGAACTTAAATTTTTTTTTCTTTCGAAAATTCGGGTGCAATATTACTTAGCACTGCTTAATATAGAATTATGTTATCTAAATTTGATAATGTTGTGTCAAATAAGGGAATGCATTTTTAATGTCCTTATATTTTTTTCGTGAAATACGTATTATTAGAACGTTTTGTTGTGTTTTATAAAATATTTTTTTTTCAAAATTGTAGGATTCAATTATGTCAACGCTAATACTTAAAAAGAAGTAATAATATTAAAAAATGGTTTGCTTCTTTGATGGTTTGTTGATATGTTTTTGTTTTTAATAATTAGGTGCATAAAACTTTAGCTTTTTATTTAAGTCTAATTTTTTTCTATTTTATATATTATTTTATAAATATAGCATTTTTTTTATTTTTATATGCAAGTGCATTTTTAAAAAAATACACTTTCTTTAAAACTATTTCTCTTTTGTTGCATTACATGTTAAATGTTTTGTAAGCACTTGTAAACAACTTATGCTTACAAGTATTTAAAAACTTTTGTGTTTTTAATATGTGTACTATATGTGTTAAAAACTTAAATGTAAATGTGCTTAAACTTAAATGTGTAAATATGTCAAGAGTAAATGTGTTTAAACTTAAACGTGTAAATATGTTAAGTGTAAACGTGTAAATGTGTTTAAACTTAACAATTTATTGTAATATTATTAGAGTAAAAATATTCAAATTCCAAAATTTATATTATTTTTATAACCACATGATTTACTGTACTGATAAAAATGGAACATTAAAATATTGTCCTACGTAACTTACTTCAGAACATATGATCTACATGATTGAAAATTTCACACAATCCTTATTCAGACAAATTTAATTTTAAACACATTACACGTAACGTAATCAAATTAATAATATTTCATATAAGTAACCTAACTCAATCCTGAAAAGTTATTTTTAACCTGATGCCTAGATACTCATCCATAAAATTAAATTTGATAAAAGCAGAAAGAAGGATCAAAAGAAATGACAGGAAGTGTTTAGTTTCGCAAAAATATCTGGGAGGAATTGCTTTAATCTCGTTAAAAATATGAAATACTATAAAATCTGTTAAAGAAAGTGTTTATTCGTCTCCCCCTGAGATTCGAATTCGATTCTCTTTGAAGATCATATCAGAAAATCTTTAATCGAATTACATAAACAGAACTCAGCAGTCTCCATCATATTTGGATGACATATTCTCCCCCAGTGAATGGAGACCTCATTTTTGTGTTGTGTGTTATTCCTGATATTTGAATAAGATAATTATAAGCGATATCAAACACATTTCTTAGTTTTCACGAGTTTATTTTATAAATTCCGTTAAATTTATTGCAGAAATATTTGCTTTATGGGTTTGAGTATCATTAGGGAATTTGCTTCGTTTATTTTTTACTCAAAGAAAAACTTTAATTTTTTTATCTTGTTGAAATTGGAGTGTAATATTACTTAGCTCTACTTGATATAGAATTATGTTAGCTAAATTTGATAATGTTGTTTAATGTTAAATAAGTTTATCACTTAAATAATATTGTTTTTTTTTCAGATTGGAAAAACATTAGAATGAATGCATCATTGCTGAATGCTTCAAATAATGGATCTATAGCTTACTTGCTTTCCTTTCTTTTAACATCGGCACCTTTTCTGTCTCCAATGATGCCATGTAAGTTTTTAAACCAATCAAATTATTATATCAAAAGTTATTCAATAAATATGCATAATTTAACTGTGAATTCATTTATTATTTAGAGAAAAAAATTGTGTAATTTTTTATATATATCAAAGAGATGTGAAGGATGGAATAGCTATTAGTATAAAATATTATTTAAAGATTCAATGACACACATTTATTAAACAATGTTTTGTAAAAAAATCCTGGAACTAGGGAAACTCCCCTACATTAAATTAGTATTCAATAGTCAACATTTTTATAAGTTTTAATTACATTTTTATTGTTTTATTCTTCTCAAATCAAAAATTATATATCTTTATAGCAAATATTTTACCATCGGTTTATCCTGTTTGTTACAGCTCGAAATATAAGTTATTGACTTCAGCAACTTCCTTGTATATGCTTTTTGAAGAATTATCTCTCTCTTTAGTTCTCTTATAAACATCTTCTTCTAGGCATTTTAATAAATTACTGTAAGTAGTGTTTACAAACATGCATTTTTAAGCTTTGTTATTGAATAGATAGTAAATAGTCGATGCAGCTTATTTATCATGTCTTAATAGGGTAATTTATTATATCTCTGCTTTAGTCGAGTAGAATTATATATGGTCCATTTTAATCAATGTTTCAAAAATTATTAAATTTGAATATGGTTATGTTTATGGTTAAGTTGAGTTATATTAAGGTTTAGTTTAAAAGGTTAAATAAAAAAGGCAAAAATTCAAACGATTTAAAAGAGCAAACATTTATTATTATTATTTGTATAAGAACAAAAAATATTAAATTTTTGCCAACTATAAATTGGCGGCTATAACTATTGCCACTAATAATTATTAAATAGAATTTATTAATTATTTGTTGAAAGGCTTAGAAAACAAAATCAATTAATTGTTTTTGATTTCGCTTGCATACTTCATGGTTACGTTGGAAAAGAGATATTAGAATTTTAAATTTATATTTATTCAAGATTTTTCTACAAAAAATAATTATAGAACTATGCATATTTTTATATTTCAGATTACAATATCTAACAACTAATTTTTAATGTATGATGATTTGTCGGTTTGCGGCCATTTTTTTCTTAGACGTACAGTTGTATGTAAACTAAATCAGAATCCTATAACACATTTTAATTAATAGCATTGGTGTAAAATTTCATTGATGAATCACAGCATAAAATACTAATATACTTCATTTATATTAAATGTCACCAAAAAACTTTTAATTAAGAAGGTATTCAGATAAGCCTCTGGATCATTTAAATTCTAAAAGAAAATAACTTTAAAAAATAAAAATCCGTGCAAATCAGTTGAAATAAGGTCACGTGGAAAATATATGATGGCTAGAATTGGTTAAACAAGCAATATCCAGTGCAATTGCTGTCAGATTTAAATAAAAATGTTCTCTACATTTAATAACTGAAATTAACCACAAAATTACAGATTAAAGAAAATAGATTCATTGGTATTGTTCGACTTTTAATTCAATTGAATATCTTGCATCAACATTCAAAGTGAATTTTGGCTTATTTCAGATTTTTTTCTAACATAAAAATTAAATAACTTTGATATGTTTTAAAATGTGATCGAAATATTTCTGAATTAAGGATTCTAATCATCTCTATAAACATATAATAGATTTTGTACGTGTGTATGCTTGCCAGTTTTTCTTAAAAAATTTATAATTCCAATTTTTTTTTCTTTGAATTTATTATTTTGTCCGTTGCGCAACGAAAAAAATTAAAAGAAAATTTTTTAATAATTATTATTTGAAAAAGAATTTTATTTTTGTAATGTTAAACTTATATTTCAATTTATTTCTAGAATCGTCTACAAAAGATTGTGAATGATAAACTATTAAATTTTCTTACATTTTATTTAAAATTTATTTTTTTCCTGCTATATTAACACTGTACATAGTAAACTGCTACCAAACTTAATGAAGGATATCAGGTTTTCTATCTTTTAAGATAAAATTTTGAATTTAATATTATTATGACAAAATATTTTTAATGATAATTTTTTTCATTTTTCTTTGCATTTTTTGTGATATATTTTTTTCACATCTGTGATGTCAATGCCACTATAAAGTAGTCATACAAATCTGCTAGTTGCAATAGTTTTAAAAAGACCAATATTTTTAATGATAATTTTTTTCATATCTGTAACGTTTTTTCATATCTGAATATTTTCAACGATAATATTTTCTTCATTCTCTTTGCATCTTCTGTGATGTATTTTTTTCACATCTGTGATGTCAATTTCACTAAAAAGGATTGATCCATATCTGCCGGTTGCAATAGTTTAAAAAAAACAAATATTTTTAAAGATAATTTTTCTCTTCATTCTCTTTGCATTTTCTGTGATATATTTCTTTCACATCTGTGATGTCAATCTCACTAAAAATGAGTTATCTATATCTGATAGTTGAAATAGTTTTAAAAAATACAAACAAATATTTTTAATGATAATGTTTTCTTCATTCTGTTTGCATCTTCTGGGATGTATTTTTTTTTTTTCACATCTGTGATGTCAATCTCACTAAAAATTAGTCATCCATATCTGCTAGTTGCAATAGTTTTAAAAAAAAATAATTTTAATGATAATTTTTCTTCATTTTCTTTACATTTTCTGACATACTTTTTTTCATATCTGTGATGCCAATCTCACTAAAAGGAGTCATCCATATCTGCTAGTTGCAATAGTTTTAAAAAAATAAATACTTTTAGTGATAATTTTTTTTATTCATTCCCTTTGATGTCATTTTCCGTGATATATATATATTTCACATCTGTGATGTCAATCTCACTAAACAGTAATGATCTATATCTGCTAGTTGCAATAGTTTAAAAAAATGCAGTGATAAATAATATTTAGAAATATTTTAAATTTCATAAAGGAGTAAATTAAAAATACATTTTACAAATATATTTTTATATAAAATTGTCATCAATACTTAGTTTCAAAGACTAGCATATGCCGGAAATATGTTTCACTATTCACAATCCAGATGCACATAGATTAATATGCGGCTATCAAAATTGATATCAAATTATCTGCATGAAATCGAACATGGCAGTTTAATCTTATTAAAACCATGTTTCACAAATCCTTAACTGGGTGATGTGCATTCTGCAGAGCCCATGAAGGATTTCATCGATCTGTCTTTATGTCAAGGAGTTCATCGCCCCCTCAAATAAACAGGGAGAAAGGATTGACAAGATATGGGCATTCATTCATTCATTTCCTCTCTGAATGTGCTTAAGATGTTGGCCGAATAATCATTCATGGGTGCTTCTGAGAGGATGGAGGAATTTCTGCAATTTGTAGAAGAATGGATTTTGGAAGATTTGTGCTTAAAGGCTGTTGTCTGAAGTTTTCAGATTTCGTAAAACAGGGATCTGTGGTAACATTACAATTGGAGTTAATATTTCATTTTTACTTTATTATCTAATTTCAAAAAAAAAAATTGTCACAAGAATTAATTTTGTATTAAATTACTAATATTGCTTTGATGTTACTAGGGTGTAGAATTTAATGCGCTAGCACAGAATTTCGAGTACATGTTGACAGATATAAATTTATTATCATAGTTATGATTGCAAAAAATTTGAATTTTTACTTTTTCTCAAAATTTCAAAAAATATGAAATTTCAGATTTTGCAAAAAAAAGGGATTGTAACAAAAAAATTAATTTTGTAACAAAAATTAAATTAAATTACTAATAATGTTTTGCTATTACTGGGCCGTAGCATTTAATGCACCAGCAGAGGATTACATGTTGATAAAGATAAATTCATAATTCAAGTTATGATTGCAACTACAAATATGAGGAACTGTAGTAATTGATTGCGACTACAAATATTAAGCCTAAGACATTGGCTGAATAATCATCCATGAGTGTTTCTGAGAAGAGGTTGAATTTCTGAATTTGCAAAAAAATGGATTTTTCAATATTAGGGCTGAAAAGTGGTTTCAGATTTTGCAAAAAAAACAACAGATCTGTGGAACTTCCAATGCATTACAATTGAAGTTAATATTTCATTTTTACTTTATTAACAAATTTCATAAACACATTGTAACAAAAATTATTTTTATATTAAATTACTAGCATTGTTTTGGGCGTAGCATTTAATGCACTAGCACAGAATTACCTGTTGATAAAAATAAATTCATAATTCAAGTTATGATTGCAACTACAAATATGAAGTTGTAGTAAACGTTTGCCACTACAAATATGAAGTTGAACTGTAGTAAATGATTGCAACTACAAATATGAAGTTGTAGTAAACGTTTGCCACTACAAATATGAAGTTTAACTGTAGTAAATGATTGCAACTACAAATGTTAAGCCTAAGATGCTGTCCGAATAATCATTCATGGGTGTTTATGAGACGTGGAGGAATTTCTGAAATTTGCGAAAGAATGGAATTTGGAAGATTAGGACTAAAAAAGTGGTTTAAGATTTTGCAAAAAAAGGGATCTGTGGAACTTCCAATGCATTATAATTGAAGTTAATATTTCAATTTTACTTTATTCTCAAATTTCAAAAAAACATTGTAACAAAATTATTTTTTTAAATTACCAATATTGTTTTGTTAGTACTTGGTCGTAGCATTTAATACACTAGAACAGCATTACATGTTGATAAATATAAATTTAAAATTCAAGTTATGATTCAACTACAAATAGAGGTTTAGCTGCAGTAAATTATATATGAGGTTAATAGAATTAAAAAATTAAAAATTAACTATTTCAAAAATTATAATTTATCATGTATGATCATAGGTATTTTATTATTTATCTCATCAATGGAATTTATAATGCTAAAGGAAGGTTAAATTAATTTTCATAAAATAAACTGAGTCTTTTACATAATACTTTAAGAAAACTGAAATTGTAATGTGTTTACATTTTGAAAGTCAGTTAATTCAAAATCAAATGTAGAGCGGAAGACTTGATATTAACAAATCGTTAGTCACAGCAACTTATATATCATGTACATTTTAAAACATCAATAATAAAAATCCTTGACAAATCAGTGTTTACGTAAATAATAATTTTTTGAAATTAAATTTTCTCGTTGTTCTCGAAACCATTAATACATTTTAAATATTAACTTACAGTCTTATTTATTTATTCCTCGAATTTTTGAAAACTCCATTGAGCTCATATGAGAAATTCATGTAATTTTAATAGAATTTATAATTTTATAAAGAACTATCAGACTATTGTAATTATTTCCACAAAATTATCTCCTTTCCAGGAAATAGGAGAAAAAATATGCACGGAAATAAAAATATGGAGAAACACGATATGCTATTAAATAAATCTATTTTAAAAGTTACATATATCTTCTTGGAAAAAAATTCGACTTTAAGGATTCTAAAATTAATAATATAGAGCATGGACAACTTGTATTGCATACAATATTTAAAGTCACAAAATGAAAAATATTAGAATCTTCAACACTTAATAAAATAATTTGGAATGGCTCGCATTTTATGTGAATTCTTATCTGCTAAAATCTCTGAATAATGTTAGACATTTAATAAAAATCCCCACTTTCTAAGAAACATACAAAATCTAAATGAATATTATTTTAATAAAGAAAAGTTTTAAAATAAATTTATTTACATTCAATTAGAGAAGTGCTTACACCTATTAAAAATTAAGTATTTATGTATAATTAAAACCCTCTGATACTTAATTAGATAAATATTGTAGCAATTAGCATTGCATAATTATTAATTCGCAACAGCTTTGTTCACACATTTTAATTAGAGATCATAGTCTAGACGATTAAATGGGCATATTAAAATTTCAATACATATCATTTAACAGATAATTTTAATTAATTTCCAATTTCACTAGAAGTTTTGCAGCCAAAATACATATTAAAACTTTTTGAATAATTTGGGATAGTAAATATTTAATTGCCAGTTTTATATACTTAATTGAGTATTTTGAAGTGCAAGCTAAGTTGAAGTATAATTTAAATAACTTTCACGTCATTGTTTGTTAATATGCAATAAAATCGAAGATTAAAGGATTCTGTCTTTTTTAAAGGATTTTGAAATTTCAAGGATATTACTTTAAAGTCAAAACATCAGATAAATTCAATAAAAATAACATATGGATCTATTATTTTCAAATTTTAATAACACGCAAAAATTTCTGAAAGAAACGAAAAAGAATTTAAATATAATACAAACATGATGTTTTCTTTTTTTAATATTTAATCAGTAATAAATTATACTCATTTGAGGATTTACAACTATAATTAATATTTTTATTTTTTAATTTTTGCAAAATAAACTCTATCATCCAACATTAAATACATAAATTTTAAAAATTTTGACATTTTAATTTAAACTAAACACTTGCTCATACACTTTCACTTACACTTATAAGTACATTTTCACGTACACTATATCGGATAACACTTTAAAAAACAAAAATTTATAATGTCAATCTACTTATCGCTCTGAAAGAAAACTACTAGACACAACATTTACAAAAGATAAATATTATAAAAAAGTAAGTTTAATTTTTGCAAAAATAATGAAATATCATCATCCGGAAAAATAAATTACTAAAATTAATATTATATTAAATTACAATAAACAGCATTTAAAAAAACTAAATAGACATATAATATAACCTGGTTTTTTTCCTATTAATTTTTTTTAAAAGATATCCAACAATAAGTTTTAAATAATATTTAATTACATTAAAAAAAAATCTCATTTGTTTGTACCACATAAATGCATTTATAAAATATTTGCTATAGTATTATTATGAATAAAATAAATTAATTTTTATACCACAGGTCAATAAATATATTAGTAAATAAGTTAATTATTACAGAAATAAAAAAATCTTCTAAAACAGAATAACTAAATATTGTGGAAATAAACACTTAAACACATTCAAATAAAACACCATTGGAAAACCATTCACAAAATTTAAAGAATTTAGAACCCAGATTTTAAACATAGCGTGATCCACTGATTTACTGCAGCGCGAAAATGACTCGATACAAGCCAGCCTGATTAAACTGCAAAAAAGTAAACCAAAACTTTTGCAGTATCAGCTCCAATACTTTACTCCCAAAGTGTTGAATGTGTCCTTGCACTAGTTGAACACTCCATGGCAGCAGCCATTCTCTCTCTTGTCAGACATTAATAACTCAGTGACGACGATCATTGGAGGTGACACACTAGATCCGGCAGAAGACCATAATCAGTGCTGTTAAGTGATCTTGTGTGAGCACCGGGGCTCAACTATCTTGTTAAAATTTAAACAATAAAGTAGGAAGACGCATGCCACCCATGATGGGTAATGCCAGTAAACACACACACAGGAGATTCGGAACTAAATTGATAGTTGAAGTTTGTATTGTTTTCGTAGGGTGGTATATGGGAACAGTGTTATGTCAGGACACTTAACGGGATTTTATATATAGAGAGAGATAGCAAATCAGGTGACTGTTAGGGTGTATACTTTAGCAATTTAATCAGTATTTTAGTTTTTTCTGAGTGAGCAATAATAATGTTATTTTAATGATGTTAATTTTTCTAAATGTTTCTATCTGGGGAGATATATAAAATGAGATATATCATAACGAAATCATGGTTTTTCAGTCTATTCGAGTAACTATTTTTAAAAAAGATATCCCGTGTAATTCATGATAAGTTTTAAATAATATTTAATTACATGTTTTTCAAAAAAAAAAAATTCTCATTTGTTTGTACTTCTGTTCTTTACAATTGAAATTACATTTATAAAATATTTGCCTAAAAGATATTATTATGACAAAACTTGAATGCATAAAATGAAGAAAAGGACTGGGAGCTTCTTGAATAACGTCTGTCCCGTCTATGCCACCCAGGTTTGGGTTCGAGTCCCTGTGGTGTCATGGAGGTTTATAGTGGTTCTTAATCCACTTTAAAAACCACAGGTTCCAGTCTAATATAATTGTAGAGCGTTGGGCTTAGGGTTGGCAACACTAATCCGTCAAAAGAAATGAATCTTCTATAGTAACAGAATAAAAGAAATTATTTTTTTATACATTAATAAATATATTAGTAAATAATTTAATTATTCAGAAATAAAAAATGAGAAACTAACTTATTGTGGAAATAATTAAAACACATTCAAATACTAACACCATTCCACAAAAATTTAATTAGAACTGGATTTTAAACATGGCATGATCCACTGATTTACTGCAGCGCGAAAATGACTCGATACAAGCCAGCCTCATTAAACTGCAAAAAAAGTAAACCAAAACTTTTGCAGTATCAGCTCCAATACTTCACTCCCAAAGTGTTGAATGTGTCCCTGCACTAGTTGAATACTCCATGGCAGCAGCCATTCTCTCTCTCGTCAGACTTAATAACTCAGTGACGACGATCATTGGAGGTGACACACTAGATCCGGCAGAAGACCATAATCAGTGCTGTTAAGTGATCTCGTGTGAGCACCGGGGCTCAACTATCTTGTTAAAATTTAAACAACAAAGTAGGGAGAACGCATGCCACCGATGATAGTCAATGCCAGTAAACACACACAGGAGATTCGGAATTAAATTGATAGTTGAAGTTTGTATTGTTTTCGTAGGGTGGTTTATGGTGACAGTGTTATGTCATGGCACTTAAAGGGATTTTATATAGAGAGAGTTAACATATCAGGTGATTGTTAGTGTGTAAACTTTAGCAATTGAATCAGTATTTTATTTTCTGAGTGAGCAATAATAATGACCTTTAATGATGATTCTAATTTTCTATGGGGATATTTTATGTACATCACAATTTTCATTATTCGAGTAATTATTTTTAAAAAGATAGCAGTGTAGTTCATGATTAGTTTTAAAAAATATTTAAATCTTTCTCAAATTTTTCCATTTGTTTGTACTTCTGGGCTTTACAATGGGACAACATTTATAAAATATTTGCCTGAAATATTATTATGACAAAACTTGAATCCATAAAATGAAGAAGAGGTCTGAAGGCTGAGTGACTAGAACTCTGATGTTGTGTGTCCCAAATTTTGGGTTCGATTCCCGGTGGTGTTATGGAGGTTAAGAGTGGTTCTTAATCCACTTTAAACCATAGATCTCTGTCTAATATGATTGTAGAGCGTTGAGCTTAGGGGTTGACAACCTAAATCGTTAAAAAAGAAATGAATCTTCTATAGTAACAGAATAAAAGAAATTATTTTTATACATCAATAAATATATTAGTAAATAATTTAATTATTGTTGAAATAAACAAATGAGAAACTAACTGATTGTGGAAATAATTAAACACATTCAAATACAACCCCTTTCCACAAAACTTTAATTAGAACTAGATTTTAAACATGGCATGATCCACTGATTTATTGCAGCGCGAAAATGACTTCGATACAAGCCAGCCTCATTAAACTGCAAAAAGTAAACCAAAACTTTTGCAGTGTCAGCTCTAATACTTCATTCCCAAAGTGTTGAATGTGTCCTTGCACTAGTTGAACACTCCATGGCAGCAGCCATTCTCTCTCGTCAGACTTAATAACTCAGTGACGACGATCATTGGAGGTGACACACTAGATCCGGCAGAAGACCATAATCAGTGCTGTTAAGTGATCTCGTGTGAGCGCCGGGGCTTAACTATCTTGTTAAAATTTAAACAATAAAGTAGGAGAACACATGCCACCGATGATAGTCAATGCCAGTAAACACACACGCAGAAGATTCGGAATTAAATTGATAGTTGAAGTTTGTATTGTTTTCGTAGGGTGGTTTATGGAAACAGTGTTATGCCATGGCACTTAAAGGGATTTTATATAAAGAGAGATAACAAATCAGGTGACTGTTAGGTGAAAACTTTAGCAATTGAATCAGTGTTTTATTTTCTGAGTGAACAATAATAATGTTCTCTTAATGTTGTTAATTTTTCTAAATGTTGCTGTCTATAGTTAATATATAAAATATATAGAAATATATTAACGAAATCATGATTTTCTGCCTACGAGCAATTGTTTCTAAAAAGATAACCGTGAAATTGATGATTAATTATATATAAATTTATATACACGTTTTTTTTTTTTTTAAATTTTTTCTATATTTCCTATTTGTTTGTATTTTTATGTCTTAAAATGGGAATTACATTTATAAAATATTTGCATGAAGATATTATTATGACAAAATTTGAATGCATTAAATGATGAAGAGGCCAGAAGTTTGAGTAACTAGCGTTCTGGGGCTCTGGTCCACAATTCGTGTCCCGGATGTACCATGTATGTTTGTAGCGGTTCATAATCCACTTTAAACTATAGGTTCTGGTCTAATATGACTGTAGAGCTTTGGGCTTAGGTCTTACAACCTTACTCATTCAATAGAAAACATGTCTCATGTCTCTTAGAACATCTCTATCAGTAGGCAGATAGCCATAGTCCAACATAAAGGACTAAAATGCCAGGAAGTTAGCTAAATATGTTGTTGTTTCTTATCCCACTTGAAATGCAGTAACTTCTAGATTAAGAATTCAAGTGGAGTCCAAGTTTCATGTGGTTTTCAAATCCAAAATATCAAGTTGTCTCATGGAAATAGGAAAGAGGAACAGCTTCTGTTGTGATAAAGCAACCGTAGGTAGAAGTCCAACTTGACTCCGTGATGGTAACTTTTTACAGGGTAGGGTTGTCAGCCAAACGCTCTACAGTCACGCTCTTCAGGGGCCTGTGGTCTGAAGTGGATTCGAAACCACTACAAATATCCATGGTACAGCCGGGATTTCATAAATTTATAATATCAACATATTTTTCTATTTGAAATCGCTCTGAAAAAGACTTCAAGATAAAAGATTAACAAAAAGATAAATATTATAAAGAAAGTTAAATAATTTTAATTTTTAAAAGAAAAATATTAAAATATTACCGTCCGGAAAAAAAAGGTTATGTTATAATAAATTTTATTAAATAATTTAAAACACCAAAATTTCTATTAAGTTCCTAATTAATTGTAACAAGTTGAATCTCAGAATTTCATTTATAAAATTATCTGCAGTGTATATCTGAAAGACAAGAATATATAAAGAAGCTAAATATTAAAATTATAGCCTAAAATATATAAGCCTGTAAAGTAATTAGTCTGTAAACATTAAATTATAGCCTAAAATATTCATTTATTGACTTTCATGTTGAATTTTCCCTTAATTAGTTAAATTATACATTCATTTAACCGTATAAATTAGGTACGAGAATTAAATTTCCCAGCCTATACTATTAACTTGAAACAGCCTTTGATTTTATGTGAGACATAATTATAGACTACAGAGATGGGGTATGTCGAAGATTGTTCTTCTTAAAAGAAAATTTTAACCATGAAGTTAATAGTGTATTAAAATTGAATTGTATAACTTGACCATAAGTGGATTTCATTAATAACGTTTAATTAATCTTTGGCAAAGTCTGGCAGGTATTTGTATTATTTACATACATGACTAGAAATAAATGATATTAATCAACTAATAAAATTTTTTATAGACATGCACCATCAAATTTCAGAAAAAAACAAATTCTTTGAAGTTATAGAAAATATATTGTTGAGCTGTATCATTTTTTTGACATAGAACATTGTTGATCCTTAACCTACAACTGTTTGAAGATGATTTCATACATTAATTAATGTAATATATTTCTATTTATACATATAATATATTTTTATTTTCTACAAATTACCTTTAAACATTTTCATAAATTCTCTAAAATTGCTAGCCATAATTGGCTCATATTGAAAACTATTATTTTCGTTATCCCCTAAATGCAAATCATGAATTATTGTCAGACTGATAAAGGAGTTTTACAAAACAAAGATTATACTTTGAAATGATGAAGTCATGATTAACTATCACCAACACAGAAGTGGAAAATGTTTACTTCAGAAGTGCGATTTGCAGCATATGTAGTAATTTCTTAGCTTTTGCAACTGAATGGTAAATATAATTTTAATACATTTTTATTGACCGACTCGTGGCTCAGTGGTAACGTGCGCCGCTGTTGAGCATTAGGCTTGAGATTCAATCCACTGGCTGCTTTGTTGTAGACACTGTTTCAAGAACGAGTAGCCTCGATTGTATTTGTGATGTTCAGCATTTTCCTCATTAATAACACTACCTTTAAGACTGGGAGCTTTCCGTGTTTTCTCCCGGAAATGCGGGGGTAGTTTCCACTAAAAGTCCTCCCAGTAGACACTGCCCTTCAGCGACTCGGAACCAAGTTAGACATCTACCTACGAGTGCTCCATAACAACAGAAGCTACCCCGCTTTCCCTTCATCTATGAGTACTCATGGGGTGTTCGTCCCACGCTGCCGGATACTGAGGATTAATCACAACTAACTTTTTACTGTATTGTTCATTATATCATTGTATTTTTCACTTTATTGCTCATAAGATCAGTATTATTGTTCGAATACTAATAATAATTTAAACAGTAACATAAATTTGATGGAAAATTACCATACATGATGATTTACCTATTCAGAATTGCTAAAATATTGCAAGGCCCCTCTGAACATTTTCCTCTTTTAGGCAAATTATCCTAGATACAGAATTTAAATATAGTATTTTTAATCCTTAATGTAGGAATTAATATAGAATTTTAACATAGAATTTAATTTAATTTAATTACATAGATATAGAATATAAATTAATTTTAATATTGAATTTAATTAGATAGATATAGAATATAATTTAATTTTTAATATAGAATAGATTTTTAATATAAAATTTAAAAACTCATAATTTCGTCAATAATATTTTTGAATTTGTAAGGAAATCGAGGGCACTTCCAGAAATTTTAAATTACGTTATCAAAGTTTAAAAATTATAATAAGTTTAAATTTAAAAATTAATTTTTTAATAATCTTTTCACTATGGCTTATATAAAGGTAATCAATATCAATATATGGATATTAAAAATTTAACATAATAAACATATTATACATTGCTAATAAGAATTAAAAGAAACTATTTAATCTATTAAACTTACTTTCTTTCACTTTATAAAACACAAAAAATAAGTTAGATTTGGAACTTATATGACTTAACATATTCTTTTTGTATTGAAGGATTATTTCGAGTTAACAATTTATACTAACCACATTAGTTTTTATTTCACAAACTGCAACAGAGATTCGTTTCAAAAACGAATCATTTAGTTGTAGTACGTTTTTATAAAACATAAATTGAACAAGGGGGAAATTCTAATCCCACCATTGAATTCATTAAATCATTTTTTAAAACAGATCAAAAGCAAAAATTTAAAAATAAATAGCAGTAATCAAAACTTCTTAATACCTTTTTCAAAAAGTTGGGAACTTATAATGAGAAACAGCAAAGAAAATACCCATTAATCTGTCTAACCATGTTTATGGATACCCTTCAAATTGACAACAAGTTAACTGAACTGTAGGGGGCTATTTTTAAATCTTATCTTATTTTTCCTGCTGCTTCACAATGTCTGAGGCGAAGATTATACTCTAAGAACCAATTAATGAAGTGCATCGCTAGAAAAAGAACCAGAAAAAAAAATACTAAAGTAGAAGAAAGAAGATTTCAACCGAAGACTTAAAATTGTCTGAGGAATTGGTTAACATGATTGGTTGGGAAGTGTCAGGAGTGTATTTTTCTAATTCTTACCTTTTTTTTTTTTCCTTGAAAGAATTGTTTTTTTTTTTTTTTTTTTTCCTTCAAATAAATTTTGTGCTACGAATAAATTCCTAACATTGATGTGCTAAGAAATACTTTAGATTTGAATTTTACTTCTAATAAATAATATATTTTGCTTAAAATCTTATGAATGCCAATAATTAATCGAAATTTTAAAATTATTGCACAAAATTTAAATAAAGAAATACTGATGTATTTAAAAATTATTTATGATGTATTTATTTTTGTGTATTTCAGAAAACCTTGTTATCTGGAAAATTATCATTACTTATTCGTATACATAGTTATTATGTCGCTAATTAAAAATTTATCAAAATTTAAATAAACAAAAAACAATCTATTTACAATTTGGAAAAACTGTTATCTGGAAAAAATATCGTTACTAAAAATATGATAAATGTGATAATGAAATGCAAGATCGACTCATGGCTCAGTGACAACATAGGCGACTAATGAGCTTACAGCTGCGGTTAAATCCTCTGGTTGCTTTGTTGAAGGCATTGTTTCAGAAACAAAGAGACTCGATGGCATCTGTGATGTTCAGCATCTTGCTTCGAGAGTCGAACTATCTTGTGGAGTTTATCGGGTTTTTATCATACGATTAAAAATGCGAGATAGTTACACAAAAGTCCTCCCGAAAGGCACTACATTATTTCTTCAGCGACATGGAGTCAAATCAAATCTCCACCTATGGCTGCTTCATCACAACAAAAGTTGCCCCCTCTTCCTTCCATGACAACACACGGGTTCATGGGTTCATGGACCATGTTAATATAGATGTAAAATTTATCTTATTTATTTTATAGTATCATGATTATTTTATTTTGGATTACGCCTCAAATACAATACCTCTATGCTGTTCAAATTTCAAAAATTGATAATGCTTAATACACCAAATGTGGGAATTTTTGAAATCAAGTCAATCGAGATGTAAAATTTATCTTGTTTATTTTATAATAAGATTATAATTTTCCTTTTGAATTATGCCTTAAATAAAATACCTTCATTTTGTTCATATTTCGAAATTGATAATGCTTAACGTGTCAAATGTGCAAATTTTTGAAATCTAGTCAATCGAGATGTAAAATTTATTTAATCTATTTTATGATATTATTGTTATTTTCTTTTTTGGATTATGTCTCAAATACAATAACTCTATGCTGTCATTATTTCAAAACTGATAATCTTTATTAAATCAAATATAGGAATTTTTGAAATCCAGTCAATCAAGATATAAAAATCTTATTCATTATCTCACCATCTTATTTAATTTATAATATTATTATTATTTTCTGCTTGGATTAGGTCTCAAATACAATGTCTCCATGTTGTTCATATTTCGAAATTGATAATGTTTAATGTGCCAAATATCTGAATTTTTAAAATCAAGTCAATCTAGACGTAAATTGTTATTTATTTTATAATAGCATGCAAACATTTCTATCCAGGACATTTATTCTATTTATTAATACTTAAATTTAGAACAAATACAGATATATTTAATAAAATATGTTCCAAACGCAATGCATATCTAGTTACTTTTATATCTGAAACAAATAGCAGAAGTTGACAGAAATCTCAAACTCCCTAAAGCAAATTTGAGATACAGATCTGGACTGGCAAAAAAAAAAAGTTATCATATTTTGTCTTTAACTTAATAACAAAAAGCGTCTATTTACATGTATTTGAAAATCTTATTATGCAATGAATATATTAATTCAATTTATTCTTGGTCCAATTTTATTTTTGAAGTAAAATCACAACTTTGAAGAAAATTATTTTCTTTTGGATTATGTCTCAAATACAATACCTCCCTTGTTGTTCATGGTCCAAAATTCATAATGTTGAATGTGTCAAATGAGGGAATTTTTAAATTGAAGTCAATCTAGACCAAAAATTTATCTGATTTATTTTATAATATCATGCAAATGCTTCTATCAAGAACGTTTATCCTATTTTTTAAACATTTAATATTAGAACAAATGTGGATATAAATTTAATAAAATATGCTCCAAAGGCGATGCATATCTAGTTACTTTTATATCTGAAACAAATAGCAGAAGTAGACAGAAATCTCAGACTCCCTGAAGCAAATTTAAGATACAGTACTGGACTTCGTTTTTTTAGCCATTTATTTTTTCTATTTTTATTTTTTTTTCAAATCGGACATAAACTCCTTTTCGTGGTGAATCAGCATTGCAAAAAGTGAAAATTCAGTCCAGTAGAGAGAAACTTCTTTACTCCTTTTCTTTCTGAATCGGACCTTTCAAAACAAGTTTCTGGAAGTCCTGACACTGGGTATGTGCCCCAACCCCGAGGGTATGTGGGCAGTATTCCCACAGAGAGGTATCTCTTGCTGCACAGATTTCTCTCAGAAATGCACTGGCGGCTATTCGTTTTATTCCCACTCCAGTTACATCAGTGAACCGAATATTTTATTTCGTTGGGGGAGAAAAATCCTTGCCTGCGCTACTCGGAGGGAAAGGGAATTGTTCAATGCGTATTGACGTGGATGTGATCACTGTGAACAGGAAGTGTTTGTCCGTCTGTGGTAAAGGTAAATGGATTTTGATGTGTTTTCGAAAGAGAGATGGATTTGAAGTTAATCGTGAATGAAAGGCTTAGGGTAGATTGTGGGATTTAAAAATCCATACTAAATAGTGCTGTTATCACAATTTGGTTTAATATAATTCTTTAAATTAATAGTCTACGTTGGACAGTTACAAATTAAAGTCAAGTTGTAAAAAATCGTAGAATGACTATTTTGATTTATTAAGTTACTTTGAACGAAAATGATAATGCTTAATGTGTCAAATGTGGAAATTTTTGAAATCAAGTCAATTGAGATATAAAATATTATTCATTTATCAAATCTTATTCATTACCTTCCCCCCTCCCCATATGATTTATTTTATAATATTATTTTTATTTCCTTTTGGAGTTATGTCTCAAATACAATACCACCATGCTGTTCATATTTCGAAATTGATACGGCTCTAATATCAAGTCCATCGAGTTATAAAATATTATTTAATATTTCTCCATCTTATTTATTTTGCAGTATTATTTTTGGCGTTACGTCTCAAATACCATACCACCATGTTGTTCCTATTTCAGAAATTAATGATGTTGAATGTGTCAAATGTTGAAATATTTAAAATAAGTCAATCGAGCTGTAAAATTCATTTTTATATATTTTTTAATTTAATGCAAATACTTCTATCGACATTTATTCTATTTATTTTTGGACAAATACCAATATATATTTAATAAAATATGCTCCAAAAAGCAATGCATATCTGTTTGTACTATATCTACTATATTACCTCTATTTTAAACTATCTACTATATTACATTTTACTATTTTACATTTATATTCGAAACAAATAGTAGAATTTGACAGAAATCTCAGACTCCCTAAAGCAAATTTAAGATACAGTACTGGACTTCGTTGCTTTTTTCTTCAAAAACCCATAGCCACTTATTTTTTTATTTATTTTTTTATCAAATCGGACGTAAACTCCTTTTCGTGGTGAATCAGCATTGCTAAAAGTGAAAAATTCCGTCCAGGAGAGAGAAACTTCTTACTCCTTTTCTTTCTGAATCGGACCTTTCGAAAAACAAGTTTCTGGAAGTCCTGACACTGGGCGTGTGTGGGGCCCCACCCCCGAGGGGCCCGCGGGCAGTATTTCCACAGCGAGGTATATCTTGCTGCACAGATCTCTCGCAGAAATGTACTGGCAGCTATTCGTTTTATTCCCACCCAGTTACGCCAGTGAACCGAATATTTTATTTCGTTGGAAGAAAAATCCTTGCCCGCGCTACTCAGAGGGGAAAGGGAAGTGTTCAATGCGTATTGACGTCGATGCGATCACTGTGAACAGGAAGTGTCCGTCCCGCCGTGGGAAAGGTAAATGGATTTTGATGTGTTTTCGAAATAGAGATGGATTTGAAGTTAATCGTGAATGAAAGGGTTAGTGCAGATTGTAGGACATAAAAAACCCATATCAAATAGTGCTGCTTTCACAATAAGATTTAAAATAATGCTGCAAATCAAAACGTTGTATTAATGTGCCCAAAAAAGTAAGACCAATTAATTTTTTTTTTCAAAAACTCTTTATTTATTCTTCCAAATAGCCTTCATCGCCTTCAAAGTAATCCCCTCCAGACACAATGCACTTATGCCAACTTTTTTTTTTTACCTCAATACATGCTAAAAAGTCATCGGCAGGTTGGTCTTCAAAGCGTTTACGTTGAATCTCTTCAATCTACCTGAAACGGTGTCCCCAGAGCGGTCTTTTGATTGTAGAGAATAGCGAAATTGATCATTTTTAATGTGCCCAATGTGGAATTTTTTAAACCCAGTCAATCGAGATGTAAAATTTTATTCATTTATCAAATCTTACTCATTATCACCCATCTTATTTATTTTATAATAATAATATTATTTTCTTTTTTGGATTATGCCTCAAATAATTACAATACCTCCATGTTATTCGTATTTCAAAATTTATAATATTGAATGTGTCAAATGTGGGAATTTTTGAATTCAAGTCAATCGAGACATAAAACTTATCTTATTTATTTTATAACATCATGCAAAAACTTCTATCAAGAACTTTTATTCTATTTACTAATCATTTAATATTGTACTTTAGAAAAATATGGATATAATTTTAATAAAAATATAGTCCAAAAGCAATGCATGTCTAGTTACTTTTATATCTGAAACAAATAGCAGAAGTTGACAGAAATCTCAGACTCCTAAAGCAAATTTAAGATACAGTGCCGGACTTCATTTTTTAGCCACTTATTTTTTTTATTTTTATCTATTTAATTTTCTTTCAAATCGGACATAAACTCCTTTTCGTGGTGAATCAGCATTGCAAAAGTGAAAAATTCCGTCCAGGGGAGAGAAACTTCTTTACTCCTTTTCTTTCTGAATCGGACCTTTCGAAACAAGTTTCTGGAAGTCCTGACACTGGTGTGTGCCCCCTCCCCGAGGGGCCGCGGGCAGTATTCCCACAGCGAGGTATCTCTTGCTGCACAGATCTCTCTCGCAGAAATGAACTGGCAGCCATTCGTTTTAATCCCACTCCAGCCCGAATATTTTATTTCCTTGGGAGAAAATCCTTGCCTGCGCTATAGTCGGAGGGGAAAGGGAATTGTTCAATGCGTATTGACGTGAATGCGATCACTGTGAACAGGAAGTGTCCGTCCCGCTGTGGCGAAAGGTAAATGGATTTTGATGTGTTTTCGAAAGAGATGGTTTTGAATTTAATAGAGAGGAAAGGGTTATGGCACATTGTAGGAGTTAAAAACCTATACCTAATAGTGCTATTTCCACAATAAGATTTAAAATAGTGCTGCAAATTAAAACGTTTACGTTGGTCAGTTACAAATTAAAATCCAGTTATGAAAAAAATTAATATTTGAAAAATGAAAATATTTTTGAAAAGTAGAATGAATATTTTGCTTTATTAAGTCACTTTGAATCCGTAGTACTTTGCTTGCTTAATATTTTTTCACATTTTAAGTAGAAGCAAAAATATTGCTATGCCCAAAACGAAGCCCAATATTTATTTTTTTTTTTCAAAATTCTTTTTTTATTCTTTTAAAATTATTTCTTCGCCTTTAATGTAATCCCTCCGGACACAATGTACTTATGCCAACTTTATTTCCAATCCTCAACGCATGCTAAAATAATATCGGTAGGGTTGGCCTTCAAAAGCGCGATGCGATTCAAGTTGAATCTCTTCAATCGACTCAATACATGTGGAAATTTTTGAAATCGTCAATCGTGATGTAAAATTTATTTTATTTAATTTATAATAATATTATTATTTTCTTTTGAGTTACGCCTCAAATACAATATCCATTCCCATGTTGTTCACTATTCAAAATTGGTAATATTTAATGTGCCAAATGGGGAATTTTTAAACCAAGTCAATCGAGATGAAAAATTTATCTTATTTATTTATTATTATTATTGTCATTTTGGATTGTGCCCCAAATACAATACCTCCATGTTATTTATATTTCCAAATTGATAATGCTTAACGTCTCAAATGTGATATTTTTTTAAATATATGTCAATCGAGATATAAAATTTATCTTATTTATAATATTATTATTATTTTCTGCTTGGATTATGCCTCAAATACAATGTCTCCATGTTGTTCATATTTTCGAAATTGATAATGTTTAATGTACCAAATATGGGAATTTTTGAAATCAAGTCAATCTAGACGTAAATTGTTCTTATTTTATATTATCATGCAAATATTTCTATCAAGAATGTTTATTTTATTTATTAATACTTAACTTTAGAATAAATACAGATATATATTTTAATAAAATATGCTCCGAAAGCATTGCATATCTAGTTACTTTTATATCTGAAACAAATATCAGAAGTTGACAGAAATCTCAAACTCCCTAAAGCAAATTTGAGATACAGAACTGGACTGGCAAAAACCTTATCATATTTGTCTTTAACTTAATAACAAAAAAGCATCTATTTACATTTATTTGAAAATCTTATTATGCAATGAATATATTCATTCAATTTATTCTTGGTCCAATTTTTATTTTTGAAGTAAAATCACAACTTTGAAGAAAATTATTTTCTTTTTTTGATTATGCCTCAAATACAATACCTCCATGTTGTTCATGGTCCAAAATTCATAATGTTGGATGTGTCAAACGTGGGAATTTTTGAATTCAAGTCAATCAAGCTGTAAAATTTATCTTATTTATTTTCTAATATAATGCGAATACTTCTATCAATGAGTATTTATTCTATTTATTAACTTTAGAACAAATACTGTTATAATTTTAATAAAATATGCTCCAAAGCATTGCATATCTGCTTCTACTTTCTCTACTAAATTACTTTACTACTATATTACTTCTATTTTACTGTCTACTATTTTACTTTTATATCTGAAACAAATAGCAGAAGTTGACAGAAATCTCAGACTTCCTGAAGCAGATTTAAGATACAGTACTGGACTTCGTTTTTTAGCCACTTATTATTATTATTATTATTTTCAAATCGGACATAAACTCCTTTTTGTGGTGAATCAGCATTGCAAAAGTGAAAATTCCATCCAGGAGAGAGAAACTTTTTACTCCTTTTCTTTTCTGAATCGGACCTTTCGAAACAAGTTTCTGGATGTCCTGATACTGGGTGTGTGGGGCCCAACCCCCCAGAGGGCCCACGGGCAGTATTCCACAGCGAGGTATCTCTTGCTGCACAGATCTCTGGCAGAAATGTACTGGCGGCTATTCGTTTTATTCCCACTCCAGTTGCGCCAGTTTACCGAATATTTTATTTCGTTGGGGAGAAAATCCTTTTGCCTGCGCTATTCTGAGGGGGAAGGGAATTGTTCAATGCGTATTGACGTCGATGCGATCACTGTGAACAGGAAGTGTCCGTCCCGCTGTGGGAAAGGTAAATGGATTTTGATGTGTTTTCGAGAGAGAGATGGTTTTGAAGTTAATCGTGAACGAAAGGATTGAGCAGATTGTGGGATTTTTAAAAACCCATATCAAATAGTGCTGCTTTCACAATTAGGTTTAAAATAGTGCTCTAAATTAAAACATATTTAAGAATATTTTATATTATTTTATACATAATAGGAATATTTTGATTTATTAAGCCACTTCGAATCACTATATTTTTCCCACTTTCCACAAGTATTTGCAAAATGCATATGTGAAAAAATAATAAAAATTGAAATAGATTAATAAATAAACCTACATTTATGTGCAAATTAATATAACTATTTGACAAATGTACTTTATTAAATAATTTTTTTGATAAGATAAAAAATTTTTCATCCTGTCTCAGAGGGAAAATTAAAATAAAATCACCCTTACAATAGAAACGTTATCATAAAAATTATTAACATAAAGCACCTATTTATGTTTATTTGAAAATATTATTATACGATAAATGTATTCATTCATGAAGTGAAAGCCACGTCTTTGAAGTAAATTCTTTTTTTTTTTTGGATTATGCCTCAAATATAATACCTTCATATTGTTTATATTTCGAAATTGATAAATGCTTACTCTGTCAAATACAGGAATTTTTTGAAATCAAGTCAATCGAGATGTGAAATTTTATTCATTTATTAAACCTTATTCATTATCTCCCATCTTATTTATTTTTATAATATTATTATTTTCTTTTGGATTATGCCTCAAATGCAATAACTGCATGTTGTCCATATTTCGAAATTGATAATGTTGAATGTGTCAAATGTTGAAATTATTTAAAATAAGTCAATCGGGCTGTAAAATTTTTCTTTTTTATTTTATGATGTAATGCAAATACTTCTATCAATGACACATATTCTATTTATTAACTTTAGAACAAATACGAATACATATTTAATAAAATAGGCTCCAAAAGCAATGCATATCTCCTTCTACTATATCTACTATATTACTTCATTTTTACAGTCTGCTATATTACTTTTATATTTGAAACAAATAGCAGAAGTTGACAGAAATCTCAGACTCCCTAAAGCAAATTTAAGATACAGATCTGGACTTCGTTTTTTTGCAAAAACCCATAGCCACTTATTTTTTTTTTTTTTTTTTTCAAATCGGACATAAACTCCTTTTCGTGGGGAATCAGCATTGCAAAAGTGAAAAATTCAGTTCTGGGGAGAGAAACTTCTTTACCCTTTTCTTTCTGAATCGGACCTTTCGAAATAAGTTTCTGGAAGTCCTGACACTGGGCGTGTGTGGGCCCCAACCCCCCGAGGGCCACCCATGGACAGTATTCCCACAGCGAAGTATCTCTTGCTGCACAGTTCTCTAGCAGAAATGTACTGGCGGCTATTCGTTTTATTCGCACTCCAGTTACGTCAGTGAATCGAATATTTTATTTCGTTGGAAGAGAAAATCCCTGCCTGCGCTACTCGGAGGGGGAAGGAAATTGTTCAATGCGTATTGACGTCGATGCGATCACTGTGAACAAGAAGTGTCCGTCCCGCTGTGGGAAAGGTAAATGGATTTTGATGTGTTTTCGAAAGAGAGATGGTTTTGAAGTTAATCGTGAATGAAAGGCTTAGTGCAGATTGTAAGACTTAAAAACCCTTATCATATAGTGCTGCTATCACAATTTGGTTTAATATAATACTGCAAATTAAAAATCTTCGTTGGTCAAGTCTACGGTACAAATTGAAACCAAGAAAGAAAAAAAATCGAAGAAGGAATATTTTGATTTATTAAGCCACATCGAATCCCGATATTTTTCACATTTTAAGTAGTAGACAAAAATGCATGTGTGAAAAAGAAGTTAAATTAATAAAGATCGAAATGAAATTATAAATAAATCTACAATTATGTGCAAATTAATATAACTATTTGCCAAATGTTGTTCTAATGCAGCTGGCGATATAGAGACAGTTAATCTTTATGCTATAAGCAAAGGCTGCATCGCTGTTAGTCATTTAGCACTACTCATTGGGCACGTGTAGCTTGAAGATATGCTAAGGACGCGAGTAACACTACTCTCACAACTCTCTACGACCCTATTATACCGGAATCTATGGTTCAAAGTGGACTCAGAACCACTTCATACATCCGTTTCATCGCCGGGATTCAAACCCGAAATCTGTGATACCGAGTGCGAGATAGCTAGCCATTCGACCAATCAGTCCCCTATTTGCCAAATGTATTTTCTTAATTTATTGTTTCCAAATGTATTTTATTAAATAAAAATATAAATTCTTAAGGTAAAAATGTTTAATTTCTGAAATTGTAATATTATGTAATTAATATAAAAGAAATTTTAGTATAAAGAAAGCTTTTTTTTTAAATAAAGCCGTGATTGTCTATGAAATTTTGCTTATAAAAATGTTTATGGTTTCAAATTGTCAAAAAAAAAAAAAAAAAAAAAAAAAAAAGAAAAAGAATAGTAATTTAATTTATAAAGTACAACTATAAAATTTAACTATTATTATGTTAATAATGAACTTTAATTTAGATCACGACATTTCCAGGGTTATTTTTTCTAATAATGTGAATTAAAATTAAATTTCAATTAATTAAAAAATATTGAAATTTAATTTTCCGGAGATTTCAATCCCGCTTTAATATATTTTTCCATTTTTAAATATCATGTATATTATTCGTATATTTTACCCACAATTATATTCATTAAACGTAAATAAAAAAAATAATCAAAATAAAACGGAAATTAAAAATTTAACCATTACAAATTCATCATTATTCTTTGAATGGAAATCTTGATTGAAATACGATATATTAATACTAAATATTATAAGAATGTGTTTTGTTAATTGCTTTTTTATATAGTTTGTTCATCCTTGATTGTTTACTATTCAGCGCTATTTAAGAAAATTTGGAAACAAAAATCCTCTTGAGAAATTTGCTTATATATATCTTTTGAAATGATTGAATAAAAAGATTAATAGGGTTTCAACAAATATTGCCACAAGAAAAAAATATTGAATTAATCTTTTATACTTAAATTAACATTTCGTAGAATGACATTAAAAATGAGAGAGAAAAATATGTTGTCTCTTAAAAAAATATTTTATCTGAGTTAATTTTGATAAACACACATCAACACAAACCAAATTTTGTGCATTGCTATTAATTAGGAAATTTATTAGATGTAAACTTTAATGAATGAAACAAAGTCTGCTTCATTTGGAAAAATTCTTTCATACACTTTTTATGCTCTTTTTGATTAGTATGTTTACCAAAAATTAATTAAAAACCTGCGATATAATAAGGCCACAGAAACATTCCTTAAGCCAATCTAACTGAAATTTGAGAATTAAAGTTAACAAAACAAATTGATTAAAAATAAAGTGTCGACTGGATACATTGCAATTTAAATTAATTTATAATTGTATTTACACTACAGTAATGAGTCATTTAGCAGATAAAACTAATAAATAATTAATTAAAAATTATTTTTTTATATTCTTTACCGGTTATGTAACAAATGTGCATATCGAAATCCTTATACTCTAATTTCACGGATTTACAAAAATATTCCTAGTTGAGATTTTTTTTAATATGTCTCATGCACTATAACTAAATCAGTCTAATGAAACATTAAAAAATGTTCTCCTAAATGGAGTGGATTTAATTTCTAAAGTATTAAATTTGTTTAACAGGTTTATTAAGTTACCTTGTCGAAATCTATTTTAATAAGACTCATGATGATTTTTTCGCTAGATATAAGACATATTTTTTTGTTTTTTAACATTTTTAGTATATATAAAATATATAATTCTATATATATCAGTAAATTTCATATATACTTTCTTTTTCTTGGAAAATGATTTAACAAATTAATTATCCAAAAATTACTGCTTTTTACTTTTTATTATTATGTAATATATTTGAGTCATAATTATTTTTAATACTTATTACTTTAATTGCTTCGAAAATAAGATGGGAGTTATTAACTATTTCATTTAATTAAACTAATTATTTCTAAAAGATTCATTCGAATTTAGTAAGCTGATTTTTTTTTCTTGTATTGTTTCGTCTTAAAAAAGGCATAATATGTATAGAGTAATAAAATAATAATATATAGCATAATATATAGAGGCATAATATGTAAGGACGATATTTTCGATTCTCAAAATGTTATTATTTTTTTAATTTAGATGTTAATTTATTTTAGACTTAATGATAAATATTAGGGTAATCACATATGCATTATCGAGGTTTAATTGTGGAGATATAACTAACTTTTATTTCAGATTAATATAACGCTTATGTAATGCAGTGTGTATAGTAACATGATATTTTGTCTATGATACTTTTAAATTTATTTCCGCTAATACTTCCATACAATTCTAAAATAATTTTATTTGAAACTATTACTACAGCCTGATGTCTAAAAACAATCTTTTGCTTGAACACAAAAATATTAAACATAGCATTATTTTCGGTAGCTTCAATAAGTGATGACTTCCTTGCAAACAAGTTACATTAATATTAAACAGACTTTTATTAAGCTTTAAAATTTAATATTTTAGGATATTAAAAAGTAATGAAAACTTACATTGAGAAACTTGTCCCTAGACAAGTAGAAGTTATGTACCTATCGTTAGTATGACCTTTCACATTGAATGAGTTGCTCTTAAATGATTAGGCTTCTTAAACTGAATTTTGGAACAGAAATGGTCCTAAATCTTCAATTTTAATGAACTTGAAACACGCTACCCATGTTAAAGTTAAATATGCGCTTGAAATGTTTAATAAAATAAGATTAATATTTTAGAATACCTCTGTGGAAATTTGTAGGCAACCTCAGCCATTTCACTTTATACATAGGACGAAAAAATTGATACTGTATCCCAATGGAGAAGTATGAAATTAACCATGGCATTAAAATTTTAGTAAATATTTGTATAGGTTATGTTCAGTTTTTAGTTTTAATAATAAGGTATACAAAAATTTCTTAGCATATATATTTTTGTTCAAATTGAGAAGTATGAAATTAATCATGACATTAAAAATGTAAATATTTGTATATGTTAAATTCAATTTTAGTTTTAATAATAATGTATAAAAAAAATTTCTTGGCATGTATTATTCTTAAGTTTTGGCGTTTGAAAAAACAAACTGACTGAATTTATTATGATGTTGATAAGTAGATTAAAAGAACGTAACTTTGCTTAATAATAATTTTATCACAAAAATGTAGAACTATTTTTCTTTTAATCGCAAGTTGTGTTTTAAATGAAATTGAATTCTGAATAAAAGAAAAAAAAAAATATTTTTTAAAAAAATCTAAAAGTTATTTTTTTCATATCCATCCATGTGAATTTTTGTAAAATAGAACTTTCATTTATTTTAGAGAAAAAATATTGCTGAATATCTTATTAATGTATGTAGAAGCAAAGTAGAATCCTGCATTACTGTTGAATTGTTTATTTCCTGTAAAAAATGAAATCAAAGAAAAATAATAAAAAAAGAATTCAAAACTATTTTATACAAATATGCAAATTTTCTTTAAAAAACAACAATATTTTATCGTCCAAACCATGCTTCTGGTCATTTTTTATGAATATTTATCAAGTTCTTATAAACGACAGGAAACTCTTTTTTGTTTTTTGATTTGAAAAATTAATTATACACAAATTACTAATTATAAATATACATAAAAATTATACTTCAGCTCTTCATATTGAAGTATAATTGCACGTTATTATACATTTTTAGAGTTATATCTTTTTGAATTCCTTTAAAATTGTAAAAAAAAATATATTAGCAACTATTTTTTTTAATTTTAATGTTATTATTTTCTGCTATTTTCATAAGTTATAGAAATAATAATAAAGTAAAAAGGCAACCTTACTTTTTCAGAATTAGTCTAGCACATTTTGAATAATGTAAAATGTTTTAAAATGTTGAAAATATTTATAATTATATTCAAAGTACATATAACAATTAAGAATCAAGATAGATTAATTAAGACTATTTTATACGACTTTATTTAGTTTGTAGTTATCTTGTTTATCATTTAAGTTTCGTTCATATTTAGATACTTTAGGTTACTTTTACTTATTTAGTTAGTTTTTTTTCACGTTATATATTCTTCGAATATATAATTATTAGTATTCAGATTATATACAATCTATTCAAAATGTACGAGGTTAATTGTGAGATAGTAAGGATATCTTTTACTTTATTATTTCTTATTTAGTTTCATTAGGACCAAAAGCGGTTATTCTTTCTCAGATGAATATTGATCTGATCCCACGTTTTTATAGAAATAAAAATAAAAATAGTTGTTCTTTTTGAAAATTTTTTAAATTAATTAAATTTAAAAAAAATATTATATGCATATTTGCACAAGTAAATTTCCTCTTTTCGCAGTTCTTTTTAAAAAATATCTGATGCATGCACCCACTGTTTTGAAGGATGCTCCGCAGGATAACTATTTAGGGGATTCCCACCTTTTATATGTTTCTTCCTACCAATTTTGGGCGGCCTGATGGCCTTTGGTACCTTAGTCTCCAGGTTCGAATTCTGGAGGTGGCAGGGATGTTTGTGAGGGGTTCGGAATTCACTTTAAACTGGTCCGAATGTTTAGCCATCGTGTGCACAATGTGACAATAGAGGGATAAACGAAACCAAATCATTCCCATTATGGGTCAATCCGAGCAACACATTTATCGTGCTCATTCCCTACATGGAAACTATTGCTCCAAATTTTTTTTTATCTTTCTAACTGAACTCTGTTAATTGAAAACCCAACACACTTAAAAACTGGAAAATGTTTTTCTATATTACCACAATTACTAAGTTACTATAAGCCAGTTTTGTAACATATACAATTTTAACCATACTACTGATTCTAGAAATAAATTTTTACATAAGAGGAATTCCAAATACACTATGAAACTCAATTTATACCCATTAAAGATCAAAATAGCATAAAAAAAACATTATTTCATTTTAAAACAAAGCCAACAACTCCATCTGTCCAAACTACCACAAACAATACGATATGAAGCAATTCAAAAATGAAAACCAAAACCAAAATTATCTCTTCCCATTATTTCCTGAAAACTCCCAAAATTTTTCCTTCCGGGCCATCTCTACTACAGCAAGTACCCAATCCGAGCCCAATCCAGGTGCGATTCCATGAGAACCACCACTCCCAACCCCCCGCACATTTCCATCCCCTTTCAACCCACTTAAATCCTTTCCACCCACCACACGGAGAAGGGGTGAGGGGTCGTCGCAGCTGGCGCCACCTCGTGGGCAGATTCGCCAACTTCCCACTCCACTGGAAGCCCTGGCGCTGACCATGCCTGAACCGCATCGTCTCCGCATCCGCAGAGAGATCGGCTGAATCCCCTGTTCGGCGGACTTTTCTCTGTCTTCCTTCCTTCCTCCAACAGAGTGATTGCTTAACACAAGGTGTCCAGTGGACGACGCGGGGGTTTGCACACCTCCAGCGTGATCGTGAGGATTAGTGCGTGTTGCGTGAGTGATGGATTGTCGTAGGGGGTGTAGAGGATCCTACTGGATGCTCTTGACGATGGCTCTCTACTTGCATTTGCTCAACTTTGCTCTCAACGTCCTAGGTAAGGATAGGATCCCTTCCTCTACGAGATCTTCGTTAAAGTATCGTACTTTGCAATTCTATTTATTCACTTATTTTTATTTTATTTACTTATATCTAAAAAGCCCTTATTAAAAATATCTTTTTGCAAAAAGTATTTGTTCAGAATTCAGACAGAAGGTTTTGACCGTTCCTCTACAAGATCTTCGTTAAAGTATCGTACTTCCAGTTTTATTTATTGACTAATTTTATTCATTTATTTACTTTTAATAAGGGATTTTTAGCTATATTTTTTAGCAAAAAGTATTTGTTCAGAATTCAAACAGAAGGTTTTGATCGTTCCTCGACAAGATCTTCATTAAAGTATTGTACTTGGCAGTTTCATTTATTCATTTATTTTTTATTTTATTTACTTACAATTTTATTCATTCATTTATTTTATTTACTTATTTTTAATAAGGGCTTTTTAGCTATACCTTTTAGCAAAATGTATTTGTTCAGAATTCAAATAGAAGGATTTGTATTGTACTTGCAATTATAGTATTGTACTTATTTATTGTACTTGCATTCATTCATTTATTTTATTTACTTATTTTTAATAAGGGCTTTTTAGCTATACTTTTTAGCAAAAAAATGTATTTGTTCAGAATTCAAGGAGAAGGTTTTGATCGTTCTTCGGCAAGATCTTCGTTAAAGTACTGTACTTGCAATTTTATACATAATTTATTTTTATTTATTTTTAATAAGGTTTTTTTTTTTAAGTTTAAAAACCTTTAGCAAAAGTATTTGTTCAGACTTCAAGGAGAATGTTATGATCGTTCCTCCACAAGGCTTTCATTACAGTATCGCACTTGCAATTCTATTTATTTACTATTTTTATTAAATTTATTTATTTAATTTTTAACAAGTGTTTTTTAGCTATATGTTTTAGCAAAAAGTATCTGTTCAGAACTCAAACAGAAGGTTTTGATCGTTCCTCTCCAAATCTTATATATCTGATAAATAAAAATAATAAATAAATAAAATTGCAAGTACGATACTTTAATGAAGTATCGTACTAGCAATTTTATTTATTTCTTATTTGCATTTATTTATTTATTAAAAAAAAAATGCTTTTTAGCTATATCTTTTAGCAAAAGTATTTGTTCAGCTTTTAAACAGAAGTTTTCGATCGTTCCTCTCCAATTCTACATTAAAGTACTGTACTTGGCAATTTTATTTATTTATTATTTTTATATATTTCTTTTATTTTTAATAAATGCCTTTTAGCTATATCTTTTAGAAAAAAATGTATTTGTTCAGAATTCAAACAGCAGGTTTTGATCGTTGCTCTACAAGATCTTGATTAAAGTACTGTACTTACAGTTTTATTTATTAATTTATTTATAAAAAAAGTGCTTTTAGCTATATCTTTTAGCAAAAGTATCTATTCAGAATTCAAAGAGAAGGCTTTGATCGTTCTTCTACAAGATACTAATTCCATTTTACTCTTAATATTTTAAAAGTCTTTAGTGTTTTTTTTTTTTCTTTTTTATTCTTAACTTTTAAGGAACAAAACTGTTTATGCTGCTTTTTATTTATCTGTTTAATACTTAATGATTTATGTTGAGGATTTCAAATCAACCTTTTTTAAAAAAAAAAAAAGCGAGTTTTTTTTTATATGTTCAAAATTATTTTTAAATTAAATCTTTATTTTCCTGTTATTAATAATTTATTAATATGATCTTAAATTTTATTGCATTTAGAATAATATTTGGTAAGAAAATAAAGTCTGTAATTATAAATTGGTATGCCTCAATTTTAAAAGAGTATTTAATTGTCTTATAAAGTATAAAAAATAGCTAAAATGGTATTATTATATATTTTTCAGGTTGAAATATAACACAAAAACTATCACAAAATCATATTCGCATTTAAATAATATTTATAATAAAAATATTTTTTTAATAATGTACTTTAAAAATATAAACAGTTATTTTTCTGAAACTTTTGTATTAAGGAATGAATATGGAAATTGAAAAAAAAAAAATATTTTTTTCGCTTAATAATTTTTTTTTAATACTAAATGTTGTGTTCCACTTGATACTTGAAGACAAATCTTTATTAAAAAAATGTACGAAAGATTGTTTAATGTCTGAAAAATTAAAATTTTTTTTTTTACTATTCTATCTATTTTTTAGTTTTTTTATCTAAAGAAGGGAAATTTCTTCCGATTAATGAGGTCTTTTTCTTTAAAAGGAAAAATTCAAATTTAAAAAACATGTATGTTCCAATTCATTAGGAAACAATAGAAATTTACTCAAAAATAAATCTATTTATTATATTTTTTTAAATGTATGATTATTTAATTAGTTAATTTTTTTACATCGTTTGTCTGTTATTTAATGTATGTGAGCAAACTTCCATTTTTTCGTTTTATCATAAAAAATGAATAATTTTTAATTAAATGACACAATTTTCAGTGCTTTTATGACGGCATATCATATGTAAAAAATAATTTAATCTACCTAATTAGTAAATATTCAGTTCATTTTGTAAAAAAAAAATGAAGTTTTATAAACTATTGAATCCATTATGGAAAATAATAATGTTTTGTTAAAATAATAATAAGGTTTGTATACGCAATCCAGTAAATCATATTTATTTATATACACACTTTACTTATATTAAATATATATAAGAAAATATATTGAATATTTTAATCATCATGTGATAAAAATGTGTAAATAAATTACAATCAGCTTTTTCTATCATGTGATAAACATTACTTTGTAAAAAAAAATTGCAGTTTTTAATTATTTTTTGAATATGTTTATCCATTATTTAATTTTGTCTATTTTTTTTAGTTTAGAATAAACTTCGATTCACATTGTAATTTGCTCATAACGAAGCAAAATTTAATTCTGAATTATGTTTTTGAAAAAGATCAACAAAAAACTTGCCATGCTAATTCTTTCATATTATAATCTAAAAACTCAAGAAAAAAATACAATTTAATAAAAATGGAAATTAATAATCACCCTGAATTTGCTTTCGTAAGAGGCTTCCGATTTTATAAATCAATAATTTCTCTGAATAATTCATTTTCAGATATATATATTAACAATTACTACAGTTAAATTTCCTAGCACATTTCATTACCTTACAAATATTTAATGCATCCAAAACTACTGAAAAAATTAAAATATAATTTTTCAGCTTACATAAATACAGATTATTCTAATTCTAAAATATTTATTTCATGTTTAACTGGAAATATTTTGAAATGTTTTGAAAAAACTTATCTGCAGTCAGAATTATACTATCTTAATGAAATCCATAATAACATAATTTTAGACTCAATTTTTATTATACATTTATAAATTATCATTTCGTGAATACTTTCTAAATTAAATATTATATCTATCTACATATATATATATATATCGATCTGAAAATTTTAACATTTAATATATGATGTCAACTTGTACAATTAGGAATGAACATTTATGTATCATATATTCTATGTATAAGCCGAAAATTATGTATCTAATATTCTGTGTATAAGCCGAAAATTATGTACCATATATTCTGTTTATAAGCCGAAAATTACGAAAATTTTGTACCGTATATTCTATGTATAAGCCGAAAATTATGTACCATATATTCGACGTGTAAGCCGAAAATTATATATCATATAATCTGTGTATTAGTTGAAATTTTTAGAACTATTTTAAAGCTAAAGTACAGGGATCTGTTTTTGTACTAATCTAGTAAAAAATGCAGACACTTCTCATTTAGGTTGACGCAAGTGGCAGATCGCCAAATATAATACTATCTATTTCTTAAATTTATAAAAAAAAATAATTTTAAACGAAATGACTTATTCATTTTATTAAAATGAGTTTTTTTTTTAATTTTCGAAATTTTTTATATTGCGCTTTATTTGCTTATATATTGCTTTATTGCGTCGTAGCCAAAATGAATAACCTGATTTTGCGCAAGGCTTAACAGAACAGTACCAAGACGTACAATATATATAATAATAGAATACCTTAAATAATGCTCATTACAGAATATTGTTCTTTATGTATCATTAAAAAATATTTATTTTACTAGTGTGATATTTGTTTCCCCACTCTTTCACTTAGCTTTTGCAAATTGATCTCAATATGGGTATTTTCACATCGTAATGGGTGTTTTCAGGTTATCAAACGTTATGTTTTAGCGTGTTTTGTGTTAGATCAATTTCATTTTCGAAAAAATTATTCGCAGGTGTAAGTTGAACCAAAAGCGCCAACAATTTCAACGAAGTGTTTGGTTTCCTCTGATATCAGCAATCAACTGTGCGTATCTAGGGATGCTCACTGCGTCGTTGAGGTCACTTAAAGTGAAACATAGAACTTGTTATATAAGATATTGAAGATGTTAGCGCATCATGTTCGCAGAATATATTTTAGTTATTCTGCGAATTCATAAATAAAACAGACAATATCTGCCCTATATTCACAAGAGTATTATTTTAAAATCAAAGTTATTTTTTTCTCATAATTTCGATAGTTAATTTTTGAATATACGGATGCATACATAATGTATTTTTTAATACTTTGGTTTTCATTACTTTGGCCATTATAAAATAAATATATTTTGTAAAAGTGTGATAAATATCACGGGCTGGAAAAATATTCAATTTGGACCGTGAGTTGGCCACCCCCTGATCTACAGAAGGATCAGTCAGCTATAGATCCATTTAAATAATTGACTGACGTGCTCTTTGACAATATGCTGTTGTTTTTCGTTTTGCATAAACTGCAATTTATTTGTTTGTTTTTCTGTTAATATTTTGTAACTGATTCTTACTGCATTTATTTATATTAACTGTTATCATTCTTGATTGAATCTTGTTTTAGCCCACTCCAATTCGCCAAACTAACGATGTTTTAAGAAAGGAATATAATGTTAATAAAAATTTCAGAAAAATTGCGGCCACTTTGCTTATAATTACGTGCGATTTTTTTTTTTTTTGTTCTCCTCGTTGTCAACAGACATCAAAGATAGTTCATTTCATTCATTGAAATTAAAAAGAAGAAAATTTTGAATTGCATTCAATTTAATACTAGTGAATTTAAGAAATATATTAGTGAAATGTGAAAAAATTAATAATTTATTAAAAAACAATAATTAAAATTAAAAAATAATAATTAAAACGAAAAAAAAAAAATATTTTATTTGAACTAATATGAATTAAGCTATGCATGAAAATATATATTTATTTTTCTCTCAGTTTTTAAACTTAATCAACTATTAGACGATACTACTGAAAAATTGCTATATCACATGTTTTTTTTTCACATTTTAAATTTTCTATCAAATTTAATTGCTTATTCATGTATTAGAATGAACGTGAGCTTCTGTAACTTATATTTGATTGATATGCTATCAAAAAGTAAGCAAGGAGCTCGTCATTTTATTATACGTAAAGCGCCAGCTCTACGCTACGGCGGGCATGAGTGACGAAGATCGCATAAACAAAAGTGTTACTGATTATAAATTAATAACTTAATTGCCAGAAACAAGATTATATAAAGTTTTTGCATTTTTTTATATAAGCCTACAATTTAATTACATTATCATATTTAATAATGTCACCATATTGGTTTTAATATCCTACGAATATAACCAATTGTAATATCGGAATGAATTTAACCATTTCTGTTGCTCGAGCCTTGCTATAACTTTAACTGGTGTTTATTGCAATTAGAATTCATTGAAACAAATTGCTTTCTTAACGTGGATTTGATGTTCCTAGAATGACATGGAATAAACTATTGGTTTATTTTATTTTTATTTGGCTCTTATTATTTGCTATGTTGACTATTATTATTATAAAAGATCTAATTTTTCATGTCCTTGAGTCCACCAGAAATGTATGATGTTTGTAAAAGATAGCATATTAAATTGAAGTCACTTAATTGATCTTATGATAAATTTGTAAGATTATATGGTCAAGAAGAAATATAAATTTTTGTTAAATTTTTCATTTCAGACAACATAATTTCATTGCAAAAAATAGAGATAATTTTTAACAAAACTATTATGTGACGAGTTATATGTTTGATATAGTACTCCGGTGCCCAAAATGTAAGAAAAACATTTTTTTTTTCAAAAAAACTCTTTATTTATGCTTCTAAATTTATTTCATCGCCTTCAAAGTAATCCCATCTGGACACAATGCACTTATGCCAATTTTTTTTTTTTTCCAATCTTCACCGCATGCTAAAATGTCATCGGCAGGGATGGCCTTCAAAGCGCGTGGCGATTCTCGTTGAATCTCTTCAATTGACTCAAACCGGTGTCCCCGGAGTGGTCTTTTGAGTTTAGGGAATAGCCTACGTTGAATACGGTGGTTTTGGAGCGATATGGGTTTCATTTTTGGCGAAAAAGTCTCGAAGAATCAATGAAGTGTGAGCTGGTGCATTCAGTGTCTTCGGTACCAAACGAGATTTTACGCGTTTGAGGCAGAAAATGGAATTCATCAACAACGACCAATGGAATGAATTCCAACATCATCGGCAAGGTCTCTAATTGGAAACCGACGGTTTTGCAGGCACCAAATCTTTAGTTTTTTGGACGTGAGGTCCGTCGGTTGAGGTTGCTGGTTCACCAGAAAGCGCTTCGTCTTCAACGCGTTCTCTGCATTCTTTGAACTGTGTATACCACTTCTAAACCTTTCCTTCCGATATAGGAATACTCAGCGAATGCCTTCTACAACATTCTATACGTTTCCGGAAACAAATTTAACGCAAGTAATTTGCTCAATTAATTCAGGCATTTCAAAAATTGCCCGTATCACTTTTAGCGTATCACAAAGCCAAGCGTAACTCAAACACTAATGAATATTTTGACGTGAAATTTCACACCGATGGCAAGGACCGCGCCAGCAACTTAAAAAAGAAAAAAAATTGGAAATTCCATGATCTCTGGGAATTTTAAATTCAAAATTGGTGTTACTTTTTGGACAAAGTAGTTATTCGATATTTAAACTTTAGTTTATTTTAATGCAAAATACTATATATTTTTGAAATGTATAGATATTTCATTTTTAACTGTAATATTAATAATCTCCTTATATAACAAAGCTTTTTTTTTAAATGCTACAATACTGCCGAGTCCCTCCTCGAAATATTTCAATACTCTGCGAGCGAAAAGTAATGGCTATCCAATATTTTTCGTGCCAAGTAGTCATCGATGCGTGACTAATGTTTTGGCAAAAGACGCAATATCCTTTTGGACATTTTTACATTTATCCTCTTCTTTTTTTTTCGTTGAGAGGTAGGTGGTTAACAAATGAAAGCTTCGGCTGTACGATTATATCTTACAAATGACATTACTTATTATTTCTAAGACAATGGGCTGCCCATTAGAAAAGAAAGATGATCCCTTGCAATGACAATGGCAATCTAAAGAAGGGAAGCCCCTTCTTGAGATTTCTCTTGTAGTATGTCCTCGAATAGTTTTGATTCTTGGAATATATATAATCAATTATTAATGAAGGTGGAACGCAATGGTTCAATTGCTTTTTATTTTATTTTGTGTTTTCTACTAAAGTTTGTAGTGTAGCTTTTGTTCTCTAATTTATTATTAAATGATTGACGAAATATTTGTAAATGTCGAATACGTTGTTTTGTAAATGGGGTTGTATAATATTCGTAAATGTCGTTGTATTGTAAATGTCGAAACAAATAAATTTTTTAGACTGTGAAAAGTGAATATCTTCATTTATATTAATTAATTACTTAAGTTAAATTAAAATTATTTTATAAATATACTTATTCGAGCTGTGTTTTTGTAAAATTAAGTGTAATTAAACTTTCAGAAAAACATTCTATGTACTTTTGATAATATTGCAAGAGTTACTGATTTTATTAATTAATTAATTTGTTTAGCATTAAAAATTAAACAAAAATAATTTCCATTTAAAGATTTTAAAATAACAAATCTTAGACATTATGTGAAAAAAAATTATACTTAAATAAATTAAGGGTTGTTAATTACGTTATGAAAGTAAAATAATGTTCAAACTAGCATCATGTAAATGTTAATAATGTTCTATGTTCTTAAACCATAATAATCTATCTTTCCTTATTTCCATCCTTATACAATCATTAAATTGAAATATTCTTTAGTTAATAATAAGGTAGAAATTAAGTACAGTACCTAAATTTTTGAAAATCTACATGCGATCATCTAAATTCTTGCGTTAAATATCCATAACAGAAAGATATCAACTCTTAAGCGCAAAGCAAAATTTGCATGAATTAACAACTGAAAATTAATTAATTGAATTCATAGTTATATTTTAAATATATTTATATATTATATTCCTTGAATCTGCAAAGATTATTTGATAGATATTTTGAAGTTCTGGGAATATTTCAATTTATTAAAACCTATTTAAAAGCATTTTTAGCAACTCTGCAGTTCTTTGCCTTAAAATATGCGCATTTTATGCAACGCAGTTGAAACTGGCATACAGTCAAAAATGCCAAATGGAATCTTTGTTGTAATCAAAGCTCTTTCACTTCCATTCCTCCATTTTAATTAATTTAATGAATTATGCAAAATATTCACCGTCTTAAACCCGAACCATGTCTTCAAGAGAGACATCCATTCATTTCCCTCGAATGTACGTGTCAGAAATTCATTCGTCACTTTAGAAAGTTCTCACTCAGAGGTTTAGAACAATATAACTCGCCATTCTAAAATTCTGCAACTTACTCTCAAGGCAACTGTGTCTAATGCGGTGTGCAAATCACTGTACAAGAAATTATGGCATGTGAAGTTCCAAATTGTTTTATTTAAAAACAATAATGAAATGATTCTAAGTTATTATTTTAATTAAGGACGTGAATTAAATTAAAAAGGGAGAAACTAATCTATGTTATAGTTCTTTTCCTATTCTTATTCATAGATCAGAAATCACATATAACACTATTATATATATTTTAAATTGTTCCTTATTTTTGAGCTGCATGATGTCCAACTGGCTAGCGTTCTGGTATTTGGTACCACTAATTTCAGATTCGAATTTTCTCAGTGGCATGGATATTTGTAAGTGATTCAGAATCCACTTTAAACTGTAGGTCTGTTTAGCTGTCGTGTGCACAAGATGACATAGAATGACAAACCAAACCAAACCACTTTAAACTGTAGGTCCCGGTCTAATTACCGTAAAGTGCGCAAAAACTGGCCGTAGAGTGACAAACCAAACCAAATTCTTATTTTTGTACAATCAAATTTACTGAATTAAAATATTGATGTTTTTTGCTTGCACGCTGGGCCATATTTACTATTATTTCAAAAAGCACTTAATGTTAAATTTATTTTTTATGGATGTGCAGTATAACAACTAGATAATAACATATGAAGACCTTTAAATATACACTGAAGTGACAAATGTCATGGGATACCTCTTAATATCGTGTCGGCCCTCCTTTCGCCCGGCGAAGTGCAGCAACTCGACGTGCCATGGACTCAACAAGTCGTTGGAAGTCTTCTGCAGGAATATTGAGCCATGCTGTCTCGATAGACGTCCATAATTGTGAAAGCGTTGATGGTGCAGGATTTTGGGCACGCACAGAGCTCTCGATGATGTCCCATAAATGCTCGATGGGATTCATGTCGGGTGACCTAGGGGGCCAGATCATTCTTTGGAATTGTCCAGAATGTTCTTCAAACCAATCGCGAACAGTTGTGGCCCGGTGACATGGCGCATTATCATCCATAAAAATCCCAACGTTGTTTGGGTACATGAAGTCCATGAATGGCTGCAAGTGATCTCCAAGTAGCTGAACATAAGCATTTCCAGTCAATGTTCGGTCCAGTCGCACCAGAAGACCAAGTCCATGCCATGAAAAAACAGCCCACACCATTACGGAGCCACCACCAGCTTGAGCAGTGCCTTGCTGACAGTTTGGGTCCATGGCTGCGCTGCCCACACTCGAACCCTACCATCAGCTCTTACCAACTGAAATCGTGACTCATCGGACCAGGCCACGGTTTTCCATTCATCTAGGGACCAACCGATATGCTCACGTGCCCACGAGAGTCGCTGCAAGCGATGTCGTTCTGTCAGTAAAGGCACTCGAGTCGGTCTTCTGCTGGAATAGCCCAAGAAAGCCAAATTTCTCCGCACAGTTCTAACAGACAAGTCCCTTGTACGTCCCACATTGATTTCTGCGGTTATTTGACGCAGTGTTGCTTGTCTGTTAGAATTTACGACTCTTTGCAGACGTCGCCGGTCTCGGTCGTTAAGTGCAGGCGGTCGACCACTGCGCTGTCCATGGCGGGATGTTATGCCTGAAATGTCATACTCTCGGCACACTCTTGACACAGTGGATCTGGGAATGTTGAATTCCCTAACGATTTCGAAATGGCATGACCATGCGTCTAGCTCCAACTAACATTCCGCGTTCAAAGTCTGTTAATTCCCGTCGTGCGGTCACCATCACGTCAAAACCTCTTCACATGAATAACTTGAACAGAAATGAAAGCTCTGCGAAAGCACTGCGCATTTATACCTGTTCTACGTGATGCTACTGCCATCTGAAAATTTGCATATTGCTATCCCATGACTTTTGTCACTTCAGTGTATATTAAACAATATTATTTGAATGTTTTCCACAGAAAAAAAAAATAACTTATTATAACTCATATTAAAATATTATTATTATTATATCTTAGTATGCTTATTATACATATTATATATATTATTATGTATTAGTGTAAGACACAATACCCGCGATCTTGTATATATATTAAATTTGCTTACAGCATATATAATATTCTATAAGATCTCGGCTACTGATTTCATAATTTTTTTTATGTTTATATTAATGGATTTTGTTTCAAACTTTATCAATTGCCACATGTTTTGCGGATAACAGCTTTAACAACCCTTTATATTAGAAATCCAACACCTAATTGAAATTTTAGAAATCACGTTCTACTATTGCAAAAATAACACAGAAATCTAAACCTGAACTTATTAAATTTATAATGTATTTCATAATTGAAATTTTATAAATGCAGTAGCTAAAATCAAAAACACTCACTGAATAAAAATGTGAAATTAATTATCGACATATTACGATAAACTAATAAAATACGCAGAATCAACCATCTTTATTTAGAGTTTTCTTAAATATTCAATTGAAGAAGAAATACATTTATATATTTATTTAATTTTAAAAGATACTATAAAATTATTATTGGACTGCCATATATTATTTGCAAATTAGTAAATATAATCACTTGTAAAATCATTTATATCATACAAATAAAAAAAAAAAAAAATTAATCCGAAAATATTCAAATTAAAAAATTTAACTTAAACAATAAACGTAATTAAGTAGACTGCCAAATTCCTTTCTTTGAAAATATTCTTAATTAGAAATAGATATAATCAACTTTATCGTAATCTTATGCAACATGAAACGTTTTTATAACTTTCAAAATTGTTATTTTCTATCAGAGGCTATTTTTTAAACAACCCTTTATATATCCAACTTGTTGTGGTTTTGTGTTTATTTTTATAAAACAAAAAATTATAATAATCATTAACCAAAAATATTTTTGTTAGAAATAGATTTAACTATCGGAATCTTAAACAGTATGAAACATATTATAACTTTCAAAATAGTTATTTTCTATTAGAGCTATTTAAACAACTATTTTTTTTTTAAACAACCGAATATAAATCCAATTAGATTTTTATTTTTATTTGCTTTTCCTTTTTTTTAAGGGCACCCTACGTGCAGACTGCCAGACTCTTTTTCTAGTTTCACTCCAAATTAGTTCTAATTATCGCAAATCAAGGATATATTTCTAACTAAGCGATGCAGTTACGGAGCACATCTGGCTGATTTCCCGTTGGAATTGCGCGTGGTGAATTCCGAAAATCTTCCTTTTCCTCCGAAGGATTGTCCTCTCCCCCAAAGATCTCCGCAGGAATTAGATCTTCCTGTTTTTTCCCCACACCATTTACCTTGATTGAATATCTGCTTTTACGCTGTCTTGTCTGCAGAAGTTCACTAAGCCAATACGTACATTGGAGATATTTACCTTGAAAAAAAAAATTTCTTGGAGACGAATCCTGCATAGAAATCAAGCAGATAGCTTTTCTATCAATTGGATATAGTTCTAATAATTAATTATATATGCCGGAAAAGGCATATATAAGTAAAATTATTATTTAAATTTAGCAGTGAAACTGTAATTGTAATAGAGTTATAAAATTAGACGTATACAGTTTATAACTGTATACGTCTAATTTACAAATACAGTTACATACATACAAATTGGCATGAGTTTCCAATACATGCATGCAATAATAATAACAATATATGCCAATATACAAATACAAATACATACGTCTAATACAATTATGCTTATTTACAAAATTATATATAAAGACTATAGATAGCTTTTATAAAATTTTTTTTTTGCATATAGACTGATATTGATTGATACAGATAATTTTTATAGGTATACGGTGGATAGGTTTTGCATGAATTGGATATGACTCTTGAAAAAAAATTCATAATTACAATGATTATTTAGATCTATGAAGGTAGTTTTATAAAACAGGGTGAAAATATACAGGGTGATTATAATTGAAGTCCCACTTTCAAAATTCTGTAAAAAAAAAAAAAACCACTCATCACATTGAGTTCAAATTTGAACTGCAGATACTCGAAGAAAGGGAAACGGTATGGCGTCAAAAATTCGACCGATTTTTCCCGTCCAATTTGATATTATCTTGCCGTGGTGGATGGGCTTTCCACTCACAGTGTCACACTGTTGAACGACTTGGAAGTCATTTTTTCCGTCAAAAAACAGAAACAATCAACCACATTGAACATTACAGTTGGTTTAATGTGCGACTCATGCCAAATACGTTGTCATTTCGATCAAAATATCGCTGGCAGCCGAATTCACTTTCTTTATGCCGCTTACAGCGCCATCTATTAATATACCTTAAAAATTTTTTATTGATGCCGTACTGTTCCCCCTTCTTCAAGTATTCTTCAGTTCAAATTTGAACTCATTGTGACGAGTGGTTATATAGCATTTTGATATTAAGAACAAAGTTTTGTAATAAATTTTAGTACTCTAAAAGTATTAAAAAAATTCATTATTAATAAATGAAAACTACGTCTAAAATTTACGATAAACTAAGCAATGTTATTTATGCTTCAATGATATATCGATATATGCATGAAAATTTTGCTAGTCTTGTGGAAAGGCAAATAAAAATATTAAAAGGTAAATAAAACGAAAGGTACATTTTCTTGCATTCATGATTTTAAGAAAAAAAAAATTGAAGAAAATTATTTTTATTAAAATTTAGAATAAATCACACTTTAAAGAATAAAAATAAATAAAATATAAAATAAATGTATAATAAAAGAAAATGCTTTTTTTAATTTCAAAATAAGTCAAACATAAAAAATCAATGTTCTTACATTTTATATAGCGCTATCGCAATAAATAAAAAAATTAACTTATTTAATTTGAAGTAAATCAAATGCTTATAAATAGTAATCGCATATTTTCTAAAGAAATCCTTTGCATTAAAAATTATATTGACTACATTATAAATTTATAATTCTTTTGAGACTTCACGATAAATTTAATTTTCTTTTTTGCAGTAAAATGAACATGAATTATAGATTTTATAATTTAATATGTTTCGTTCAATTATAGATGCAAAAATGGAAAATAAACATATTCAGTCTGCTTTATCTAGTAGAACACTTTTGTAAATATATTTATTCTATCGAAAACATTTTAAAAAATAGAAGAAATATTTTGAAAAAAATAGATAAGAAAAGTCATATAATCAAGATTGATTATGAATTTATTTTTAAACATTTATCAATTGACGAATAAAAAATTTTATTTGTTTTTTTTTAAATGTTATTTTTTCTTATTTCTTCGTATATGAATATAAAGTGATGGAAAATAATAAATCCTAATCAGTAAAAAATTTATAAGCGTAAAAAAATTCATATTTAATTTTAAAGACTAATAATTTGCTTCAATTGCAAAATTTTTAACTTATTATAAAAATTTTAACTTATTAAATATAGAATAAAAAAAAAAAAGGATAATTTTTTTCAGGGAAATTTCTCTTAATTGAAAGCAAAAATATGGTTTCACTGAACTGTGTCCTCTAATTTTCTCCTAATTAGTTTGATTTATATTTAACAAATATTTAAGATCAGCATTTAACAAATATTTAAGTTCAATATTTAACAAATAATAATCCCATTAACTTTTGAAAAAATTTGTGTAGTTCAATTGGCAGCAGAAGACTGTTTATACTATTTACGTGTCTAATATTTTGAAGACACTATAGAACCTGAAAATAATAAATGGTGCAATTTCTGCAATGTTCCTGGAATACAATATTATTGACGATATGAATAAATTATTACATATATCGATCTAGAATTTCTCTAAAGATTTATGCTACTTCCTTCTTAATAAAGATTAATACGTCTATGTTATTGCACCAATATGATCGATAATAACTATCATGACAGGTAGGCTTTAAACATGTCCAGAGATCATCATACTTCGATGATTTATAACGGACCATAACATATCTCGAAAATCCTGCAAAAAATTTTAATAGTTTCACCGTTAAGAAAAATATTTATTTAAAAAGGATATCTTTAGATATGGCAGCTATAGAAGACATAGCTAAAGGTGTTGCAAATGTAATTAATTAATAAACTAATAATACAAAATAATATTGCAAAATTTTTTTTTCGGTTTTAACTATTATAGTCCGTTTCTTACTGGAATCAATAAAAGTGCAGTTTTAAAACTAAATTTAAGGAAATAATAATTAAATTAATTTAGGATCCCTTTAATGCATCAATGTTGTGGTACCAGTATGATCGATAAGAACTATCGTGACAGGTGGGCTTTAAGCATGTCCAGACATCGTTATACTTTGATGAATTATGAAGGACTATAAGGTCCATCAAAAATCTATCCTATCCATCAAAAATTCAATTGTTTTTACAGTAAATAAAAATATTTAAAGAGATACCTTTAGATATGGTAGCTTTAGAAGAGACATTGCTAAAAGTTGTTGCAAATGTAATTAATATTAATAAAATGAAATATTGTAATATTTATTTTTGGTTTTAACTATTATAATTCTTTTCTTACTAGAATCAATAAAACTGCATTTTTTAAAAACAATTTAAGCAAAGAATAATTAAACTAATATAGTGTCCCTTTAATGCGTCAATGTTATGGTACCAGTATGATCGATAACATCTATCATGACAAGGGGGATTTAAGTATGTCAGACATCATCATACTTTGATGATTTATAATGGACTATAATATATCTTGAAGATTCTTCCAAAATTTTAGTTGTTCTTACGGTTAAGAACAACATTTATTTAAATTGTGCCTTTTCTTATTATAATCAATAAAACTGCATTTTAAAACTAAATTTCAGGGAAATAATAATTAAACTAATTTACTTTAATGTCTTTTATGGTAGTTGCATATCCTAGCCCACATCGTTATACTTTGATGATTTATAAAGGACTATGAGGTCCGTCAAAAATCTATCCTTAAGGCCCATCAAAAAATTGTAATTGTTTTTACAGTTAAGAAAAACATTTATTTAAAGGGATACCATTAGATATTTCACTTTTAGAAGAAACTACTTCTTAAAAATTACTAATTACTTACTAGTTAAAAGTAAGTTACATTATATTAATTACTTATACAAATTACATTAGTACTAACTACTAAAGTTGTTGTAAATATAATTAATATTAGCAAAAACAATAATGCAAAATAATGTTGTGAAATTTTTTATTTGGTTTTAACTATTATAATCCTTTTCTTACTAGAATGAATAAAACTGCATTTTTTAAAAATTAAATTTAAGGAAATAATAATTAAACTAAGTTAGGATCCAGTTAGGATCCCTTTAATGTGTCAATGTTATAAATACTAATATGATAGATAAGATCTATCATGACAGGTGGGCTTTAAGTATGTCCATACATCATAACATACTTTGATGATTTATAACGGACCATAACATATCTTGAAGATCCTGCAAAGATTTTACTTGTTCTTACAGTTAAGAAAAACTTTTATTTTTATACCTTTAGATATGATAGCTTTAGAAGACATTGTTAAAGTTGCTGCAAATGTAAATCATATTAATAAAGCAATAATACAAAATAATATTGCAACATTTTTATTTGGTTCTAGCTATTATAGTCAGTTTATTACTAGAATCAATAAAACTGAATTTTTTAAAACTAAATTTAAGTAAATAATGATTAAACTAATATAAGATATCTTTAATGCGTCAATGTTTTGGTACCAATATGATCGATAAGATCTATCATGACAGGTGGGCTTTAAGCATGTCCAGTATCGTCTACTTTGATGATTTATGGTGGACCATAACGAATCTTGAAAATCCTGTAAAGATTTAATTTTTCTTTTAGTTAAGAAAAACATTAATTTAAAGGGATGCCTTTAGATGGATAAGATCTAAAGAGATAAAGGATAAAGGTGTACAAAAAGGGTTAAGATAAAAGGTGATACTATTTAAAGGGATATCTTAAGCTTTAGAAGAAATTACTAAATTTGTTGTAAATGAAATTAATATTAATAAAATAATAATACAAAAATAAATTATGAAACGTTTTAACTATTGCAATAATTTTTTTAATAGAATCCATAACACTGTCCTGACAGGTGAGCCATTTAAGCATGTTCAGACATCATATACTTTGATGATTTATGCCAAACCATAACATATCCATAAGGTCCTTCAAAAATATTAATTATTTTTACAGTTAAAAAACATTTATTTAAAGGGATACCTTTAGATATGGCAGCTTTAGAAGAAGTTGCGAAAGTTATTATAAAAGCAATTAATATTAATAAAATAATAATGTACAATAATATTGTTAAATTTTGATTTGGTTTTAATTAATATAGTCCTTTTCTTACTAGAATCAATAAAACTGCCTCTTTTAAATTAGATTTAAGGAAATAATAAGAAACTGATATAGGGTTCCTTTAATGCGTCAATGTTATGGTACCAATATGATCTTAAAGAACTTTCGTGATAGGTTAGCTTTAAGCATGTCCAGACATCGTCATACTTTGATGATTCATGATGGACCATAAGATCCATCCAAAATTCTATCCTTAAGGTCGATCAAAAATTTTAATTGTTTTTTTACAGTTAAAAATATTTTTTTATTTAAAGAGATACCTTTAGATACGGCTGCTTTAGAAGACATTGCTAAAGTTGTTGCAAATGTAATTAATATTAATAAAACAATAATACAAAATAATATTGCAAAATTTTTATTTGATTTTAACTGTTATAATCCTTTTCTTACTAGAATCAATAAAAAGTAAATTTAAGGAAATAATAATTAAACTAATTTATATTTAATAAATATTTAATGCATGAATGTTATGGTACCAATATGATCGAAAAGAACTATCATGACAGGTGGGATTTAAGCAACTCTATACATCATCATACTTTCATGATTTGGGAAGGACCATAAGGTCCATCAAAAATTTTAATTGTTTTTACAATATATATTTATTTAAAGAGATAAGTTTAGATACGGCAGCTTTAGAAGACATAGGTAAAGGTGTTGCAAATGTAATTAATATTAATAAAATAATAATACAAAACAATATTGTGAAATTTTTTATTTGGGTTTAACTATTATAATCCTTTTCTTACTAGAATCAATAAAAACTGCATTTTTAAAACTAAATTTAAGTACGCTAGACTGACAATAAATGCTTACGATATTAAATAAATTCTACAGTGTTTCGGCGGCAAGACGAAAATAAAGCCAGTTAATCTTCCTCGATGCGCTTAACCATAATCTATAGTTATCTTTTTTTTGCCGGCGTTATAAAAAATATTAAGTTTGCTGCAAAGACTCGAAATGACAACGTAAAATCGAACTTTCCAATCCATTAATTTTCAAGTTTTACGACCGTAATTCGTCAAAGATTGAGCAAAACAGCCAGGAAATTTAATTTTTTTTTTGCTTTTTCTTTTTTAACTCCCTATTCCTTTTTCGGCGCAAGACAGTAAAAGAGAAAAGTTGTTTCTTGTCCGTAATAAGTTCGGGGGGATTTTAAAGTGCTTCCAGTTGCTTTACAAAAGAAGACTTTCTCTAGTGTGCCCCCATAAAAAGACAGCGAGCAAATATTTATTACGCTTTTCCGGTCTTTACTTTCGGTAATTGGAGGGCAGGACATTGATATGAAGGCCGAGACTGGGCTTTGCTTCATCAATTCCTAATTTGTTTTTTTTTTTTTGAGAAAAAAGTTTACGTTGCAAATATTCCTTCGCTAACAATAAATCTGAAATGTTTGGCAACTTCTAGATATTGTCAACTAAAATATTTTGGATTTAACCATGTCTCCTAAAACCACATTTTGGTCTGGAGGGGGTAGCACTCACGTTATTGTAATAAAATAAATGTTTTCCAAGAGAATAATTTTTATCTTAATATTCTTTTCTTATGCATTTTAGACAGAATGTATTCTTTTTCCTTATACTTATTCGATATTTATTGAGTGTCCCGGTGACCAAGTGGCTATTGCTCTGGCCTTTGGTATCATGGGTTTTAGATTCGAATCCCGACTGTGGCATGGATGTTTGTGAGTGGTTCGGAATCCACTTTAAACAATAGGTTCCGGTCTCTTTAGCCCTCGTGCGCACAAGATGACCGTAGAGCGACAAATCAAACCAATCAACAATTAATGGAATTAAAATTAATTTTAAATTTTATAAATTTCTTAGAAATGTACAGTTTTATTGGGAATAATAAATTTTGTGAACCATTTTTTGTTAAATTTGTTTTTGAAATTTAATATTAATCTGAAAGTGAAATGTAATAAGTTAAGTATTTAGAGTATGCAACATATTATTATAGAGAATATTATAATAATGATATTTTTTCTAATGCAGCTATATTACATAATATTAAATAATAGGCCGTCTACAACATTACGATTCTCATATGGCAAAAAAAAAAGTCTTTGTTTATCAAAATTGCTTCTAAATAATACAGTTTGCCAACCTTAAAAATAAATTAAGTATACGCAATTAAGTATATTGTTTAAAAACAAAAGTATATTAAACTAAGTATAAACAAAAGATATAAACACTTATATTTAAAATAGTATATTACTTGTAAATATCTATATCCAAAGTTCATCATTAAGAAAAAAAAAAAGTAAATTACTATATAAATTTTTTTTTTTTCAATTCTGTCTTTTTTTTCAAAACATTTTAAATAAATATTCACATTGTATAATTTTTTTTTAAGTGTTTCATGAATGTTTTATTGCAAAATTTTTTTCCCAAATATAGCAAAATAATTTTAATCAGTTATAATACACGTATTGAAAGCATAGCGTAACTATACATAAGTTATAAATTTCCATAGCCTTAAGAGACACTTAAAATACTTCATTTAAGATTATAAAAAGTAAATTATTATATACATTTTTTTAATTATGTTTTTTTTTTTACCAAAACATTTTAAATAAATATTCACATTGTATAATTTTTTTTTAAATGTTTCATGATTATTTTATTTTTAAATGAGAAATATACTACCGAATTATCATCTTTATCTGGAAATTTATGTGTTTGTTTCAGAATTTTAACGTTACCATGTTCTTTTTGTTGAAGCAATGTAAATGAATTCCATAAATATAAAATAAAATAAAAACATATGGTGTAGTTTGTCACCTTAATTAAATTTCCTTTATGAAAATCTCGACACATGCCAAGCCAAGGCATATTCCGGTGTCACATTATCAAAACCTCTTTTAGAAAAAAAAATAAAAAATGCTGTTGGGAAAGATAAATTTCAGTTACTATGTCTCAAACAATGATAAACAAAGAGTAAGAAAAACTCTGGAAGGAATGGGGAACGAAATTACTTCTCTAAGACTGGCAGACAAAACAAGGTAGTTCAGTACCAAAGGCAAAAGAAAAGTTCCATGGATCAACAATTCTATTTCTCAAAAAAAGTAAATTTTACAAAATGATTGTTCAGCTTTATTGTTGTCACGCGAATGCTACATTCTTCGCTTTTGAATAGTATGACACTATTTGGTGTCGTGTCGACTTCCATATCTCATTTTCTTTCAATAGTTATTTTATATCTGTGTGTATTGCCATATTCGATGAAGATTGCTTTCGACAATTTGGAGAATTTCGTGTTTTTCTTCAAGTTGGAAACATATTTTTTTTCTTATTTTATGTTTGAGAACAGTTAATATAAAAAAAGTTATTTAATTGCATTTTCCTTTGCTGAAAAGTTACCAAAGCAATAGTTTATGGATTATTATTATTAAATTACTCATTGATGTATTTAATATTTTTTGACCTTCAAACTATTACAATGGTTTTTGAATCTGAATTGATATTTTTGAAAGATATTCTGCTTTATGAAATTAATTAAATATAAACGTGTTTAAGAATTTAATTTTAGGAAGCTGACATGAAATTCATTAGCAAAAAAAAATAAAAATACATATGTAGATGGGAGTTTTATGAATAACTGTAATTAGGATAAAATAATATGGCGTCATATTTGAAATGCTATTTTCTTTCTACTCATATAGTAATTATGTAATTAAACTACAAAAAATCGGTTACGATGAATATAATTATTTTCCATAATTCATTTAAAAATATGATTTCCTTCCATTATAATGCCTTTAAATTAATCATAATAATTCGTTCAATTGAAAATCATCCCAAATATAACAAAAAAATTTTTAATCAATCATAATAAACGTATTGAAAGCATGGCATAAGCATATTCTCAAGTTTAATTTTCAATGCAAGATAATATACTATAAATTTCTTTTAAAGTGATGGGAAGTCTTAACCATTTTAAATGTGACAATTTATTATATATTTTACGTTTTTGTCATTGTGTTTATTTTTGTTAGATCTCGTTTCTAATTTTATTATCTTTAACTTTTACTGGGATGTATGTTAATCGAAATCATAGCTTATTTAGTTAAATTACTTTTTGATTATTTGTTTATTTTCATTACGAATGAAGCTAAAAATTATGAAAAACTAATTGTGGAATATTTATAGTAGAAATACAATAAAAACAAAATTTCATATATTTAACCCTAAACTTATCAACAATTATATGTTAAGTGATTCATTATATTGATAATAATTTTTTCATTTTATAGAAGGCATATTTTTCTGAATTTGTCTGCTTAATAATGTAAACATGACCTAATGTAATAAAATGAATAATTCAAAATAATAAAAAATATACTGTATATACTGTGTAATATAATATAATTAAAAACACTAAAAGTACATTCATAAATTTAAGATTTCATGGGTTTAATTTAGGCCTAATCAACTAAAAGACTTTAATGTTTTGAAACCTTTTTAAAACTATATTCTAAAATAATAATATAATTTTAAAAGGGATTATATTATAATAATATAATATAATCTCTTTTTTAAAACTATATCCATAAAAATGGTCTAATCAACTGAAATAGGTCAAACTTTTAAAACATTTTTAGAAAAAGGAACCTTAAAAAATGGGTTTAATCAACTAAAAGGGGTTAAAGTTTAAGACATTTTTAGAACAACAACCCTTAAAAAAAAAGTGTTTAATCAAATGAAAACTTTTTGGACAAACTAAAAACATAACCTACATTTTTATACATATAAAAAGTTCCTTTACTCATAACTAAAACCATCATTGATTCCTTTTTTTTTTTTTCAATTATATCTTTTTCGTAACTTTAAAAAATGCTCAATTAATGTACTTCAGCGGAAATAATAAGACATTGACAGATTTAACAAAATATCTAGTATAATAGTTTAGCATACAAATGTGCTATATTTATGTCTAACAATATCTATATATATATAATGAGAGAGAGAGATGCGTGCATATATAAATGTAATATACTGCAATAATATATATAAATGCTACATTATTTTCTTTCAATACGATATAGTGCAAACATTTGTGTAGTATAATATGACAGGCATGGAAAACATTACTACTCACATGACTCTAGCGTTGGAGACAGAATGATTATGAAGCTGACTGCACACTGTTTTACCAAAGCTTCAAATATCTGAGATAGTGTAATATTCTCCAATCATATGCCCGCTGCAGGGCTGGATTCTATTGAAAGAGGCTGTTTTAACAGCATCGATCAAATGGGAAACTTTGGCGGAATGAATCTGACGACTCTAACGTACTTTGGAATGATGGCGAAACATGGTTATTCCGAATTTGCTTCAGGGCAGGCATTTTGTCGGTGCGATTCAATAATGACATTGCGAGACGCAAATTAATGTGACAATATGACAGATTTGACGATGTTCAGTTTGTTTTTGTTTATGGAAGCTTATTTAAGGATAAATGATAGGCTAATTGTTTCCAACAATGATTTACAAATATTAATCATAAAAGTAGTATTATTTACCAATAATTATTATTAAAAAAAATTAATTTTATACAAAATTTAATATTTATGCCATTTGTTATGACCGATTTAATAAGTTAAATTGAATTGCTACTCATATAAGACTTAGCTTTCAATTCATGCTTGTGTTTGTAGTTTAAACGCATTTCTGGTCAAATCACATTGCATAGATTTTATAATTATATAATAATTATATTATAATATTGTTATAATTATATAATTACTTATATTTTAAAAATATATTAATACTTTAATTTGTACCAGTACGTAAAATGTATGGTAGGTAAGAAGCTTTTATATATTTTCAATTATTAGACCGTGTTATGTGTGATATTTATTTTATAAAGTTATACTTATTGAAATATTTCCTTTCAATTAATTAATAAAATTAAAATATGTAGTAATAAAATATTTTTTAAATTATTTTCCTGAATAAATTCTTTTAATTTCAATGTTTTTTTTTAATTATAGTATTATTACAAGAACTTTTTTTGAATAATTTTCATTCTATATAGTTCATGATTATTATCCAATATTCAAAATTATTTAAAAATCACAAATAATTTCTATTCCAAAAATATTTAATTAAATATTTAAGATATATTTAATTATATTGAAGAAAATAACACTAATTTTAATTTTCAATCAAAAAGCTTTACAGACAATGCATGAAATTTTACCAATTCGCAAATTATATAAATCAACTCATTTTCAACTAAAAATTTAGTACGCTTATGGTTTTAAGAAACCTATTGTAACGAAAATATACAAGCGTTGAAATAATGGATCGAACTATTTTAAATGGTGAAAATATTTTTTCATTCATTTCCTGCAATGGAAGAATGGATGAAAATGTCCAATGGGTCGAGCTAGTTGTGCATAATTTATGGTGCAAGAATTTGCAAAAAAACTTTCTCACAAACAATGCATGAAAGTTTACCAGTTCATCAATTCCCGCAAACGCATTGATTATCGGAAGAATGGATGGCAAAAATGAAAATATCCAATAATGAATGGGAAAAAATGGTGCAAGAGCTACTTTCTTTCTTGGGCCAATGGGAAGTTTTGCGGCCAGTGGATTACGGATGCCGAAAAGGCGTTTCGGCGATAGATCACTGTCAACCATCAGGTAGATAAGCGCGCTCATTTGTAACTCTCATGCCAAAGAAGAACCTAAGTTGATGGAGTGTGGAGCTACTTTTTATTCGTCTCTCGCTGCTTCTCGTCCTCACTTTCGGTCCAGGAAATTAGAATTCCATTTGGATATTTTTTAGTATTATATAACGGAAATATATTTTGTTATAAAACATGTATCGTTAAACGGGATGAACATTTCATTATATGAACATTTCGTTATATTTTATATAAAAACGATGAAACAGGGTATTTAAAAAATATAGGGCAAGCATTATGTTAAAGCGCCCTTTTCTTTGATATTAAAGGAAATCTATGTATTATATAACGAAAAATATATTTTGTTATAAAACATGTAACGTTAAACAGGATGAACATTTGATTGTATATAAAAGCCGTTAAGCAGGGTATTTATAAAAGATAAGAGCAAGACATTACGCTAAAACACCTTTTTATTTGACGTTAAAGTGTCATTTTTTTATTGTGAGTCATTTACTTTCTGCGGAGGAAATTAGAATTCCATTTGGAATTTCTTAGTAAAATCTATGTATAAAAATTAGAATTCCATTTGGATATTTTTAGTAAAAAAGATATATATTGCATTAAGAAAATATATTTTGTTATAAAAATATAACGTTAAACGGGATGCACATTTCATTAAATTTTATATAAGAAAGGTGAAACAGGGTTTCTATAAAAAATATAGTGCAAGCATTATGTTAAAACGCCTATTTATTTGATGCTAAAGCATCAGTTTTATTGTGAGTCATCGGTAGATACATTCATAATATTACAATAAAAGTCACTGATATCAATAAATAGGTAACAAATAACAACTTTATAATAAACAACTGATAAAGTACACCAGATATCACCATACGTATCACAATAAAATAAAAGTCACTGATGCCAGTCTTTACGATGCTCTTCCAATGATCAAACGTTGGGTATTAGATGATGGACAATTTCTTAATCAAATAGATGCCTCAGTCTTGTTCAACATTATAAATGTTCTGGAGGAAAACTATATGTATATCTTTTATCTGTAAAGAGTAAATTATTGTTTGTCATTTAAAACTACGTTTTGCAAAGACAATGCACTTCGTAAAAGATGAAACAAACTTACGGTGGATCTAAAGATCAAAACAAAGTTTTAAACGTAAAATAGATGATCGGTAATGGAATTCAATGTCCCTCTATCGTTTAGAAACGCTAATTCTGGAAACGTTATAGCGTCATTTATATTCTGAATATTCAAGAGAAAAAGAATATCATATATACATATCAGAAGAAGTACAACCCATATATTCCATTATAGGGAATTAAAGTGAACCATCTGAATCTCTTTAATTGCGCAACCGTTAATACTTACTGCAATTGACAGGAGAATGCTACAGTTTACTAATACGAAAAGAACAATATGCAGCTTATATATACAGCAACAAATGATAATAGTAGATAGGCAAGATGGAACTTTTTCCCAAGAATATTTATGTGCTTGCATCCCCAAATTGTCGAAATCGAACAATTTATCGGCTCTCAATCAGATGCGCATCGTATAAGAATCGTCAGTATGGTAATTTTGGATACGATGTCAGATTAGACAAGTGTAAACACACGATTTGTGTGGCATATCCTTGATTTACAACCTTCACAACATAGCGAGTGATGAAAGGTTAAGGGTCCATACCTCATACGATGATTCCAAACACAGAGGGCAAGTGTTTCTTTCTGATTTAACTTGTTTTTGTAACTTATACGCCATTCTTGTGTTTCCATTTTGTTGTATATTACAACCTCTTAAAATCTGACACATGTTTTTGAAACACCCATAATGATTGGCAAGGTCATATCCTCAAACTTTTTGACAGAACTTAAAGTAATACCGAGTTCATTTTTTATCTTAGACTCTATTTTTGTGTGTTTGCATATTACCATTTTCATTCATTATATTACTGGTAGAAAAAAAGTTGGCAGTTAAAGATTAGTTATCAAGATAAATATTTCTGGTATTTTTTGTAACAAAAGATATGACGAGTAGCCTGATATTTAGAATAAAAAAAAGGTTAAAGGTTCTTAGAAACTAAGAATTTAAAAATTGAAATTCATTCAATTAAAATAATTTTTTTACATTGCCAAATGCAGCACAAACTTACTACAATCTGTAGTATAAATTGGTATAATTATGAAGACAAAAATCGCAACTATCAAATATTTTAATAAATAAAAGTATACCAATACCTAGAAAAACAATTTATGCTGTACCAAAAAAAAAGGATGTATGCATGAGGTTAAAATGAGTAAATGTCTATTGATACTTAGAAAAAAGAAATGATCAAAATTTCAGAAGAAGTAATTGATTTATTCAAGATTATACCACGACATATAGTGAACTAATCAATAAAGATTGACTTGTCTATGGCACTTATGTACGCTATAATACGGGCTTTTGACAGTGATTCATACCGATGACAGTGAGATGACCGATAGCCCTTGAATGATTTATTGGTAAACTCTTTTTAGTTATCGATTTAAATAGGCGAGATTCTACGAAGGTGGTAGGTGGTAGCTAATCAGACACCAGACGTGCTCTTTGGAGATATATATTTCAATTTAGCTGTACCAGGAGAGTATTTAATCATACATAAGGTATACATAATATTTGTATTAAACTTTTTAAATGCTCTACTCGTGGCTCAATGGTAATGTGCGCCGCTGGTGATCCGAGGTTCAATCCACTGGCAGCATCGTTGTAGACACTGTGTCAAAAGCGGTGTGACTCGATGGCGTTTGTGTTCAGCATCTTGATTCTTTAGTCAGCCTACATGGTGGGATTTTACCGGGTTTTCTCCCATACAATACGCGTGTGCGGGTTGTTCCCTTGAAGGTCTTCCGGAAGGCACTGCTGTCCTTCTTCAGCGCCTCGGAGCCAAGTAGGCTTCTACCTACGAGTGCTCCATCACAACAGAAGTTCAACACTTTTTCCCCATCTATGAATAGACTACTGATGGGTGTCCGTCACACCCAGTCGGACACTGAGGATTAGTCACAACAATAACTTTTTTATATTATTTTTATTGAATGCTTTTATATAAAGGCAATTGTCTAAGCCAATTTTGATTGTGGTATATGTCAATATTTCTGTCTTCGATTAAAATAATTGAACCTTTTAGAAGTCTGATTTCGATATAATATTTTAAATTACATATTTTATTTCGATTCCAATTATAAGAATATTGTTTTTCTTCATGATGTAATTCGTATATAGACAAAATACTTTCCATACATATTCATTTATGTCGATAAAAAAATTACAGTACTTTTTTTATATTTATATTTCTTTCATTTCTTAAAATGCCATTTTTAAAATATATTTTGTTTAGAATTTTTGAAAAAAATCCTTCAGTAGTTTACAAAGAAACACCAAAAAGAGGCCTGAATTTATAAAACTACTACAGCTTTCTTTTAAATTAATATTTTCATTTAATCAAAGTTAGCTTGCTGTAAATGAATATTTCAAATAAAACAGTAACTACCTCTGTATTAAGTCTAACGTCAAAATTACTACTCAGAGAGATAGGGCTGCGAGTCTTTTAAATTCAGTCCTTTCCGAGTTACATTATTTCTATTTTTATCGTGTTTCCCCTTCTACATCAAGCTATTGATTCAAATTACCGAGTTATTTCGAGAGTCAGTGATACAGAAACATTTTCAAAGCTATCTTTTGGTAAAACAATGTCCGAAACTCGCCTGTTCATTAATATTCATTTTTAATGCAAGCGGATATTTTTTCGTTCAAAGAGGATTTTTTTTATTTAGCGAAAGGCCGCAGCGGAAATCAATGAATTCGTTCGGGAAAACATCAAAAGGGGTTTTGAATTTTCATCAAGTTTTAAGAAAATATATTGCTTAGTTTTATTTTAAAAAAAAACACTTTTAAAATGCATTTATAAGCTTTATGTATAAAAATGCTTTCAGGAAACTTCCATTTTTTTGTATTTATTTATATTATTTGATCTCTTTGATTTTTGGCTGACGTTGCTGATATTTAAATATTGGTTTATTTTATAGAACATCACAGAATAGTTTTAAAATACTAGCAAAATATGTCTTTTTAGATAAGATTTCTATTAAATTGTACTTATTCTATTCTACATTTTTTATTAAAAACTATGTAAATTACAAAAATTTTACAAAAGTAACAGTTTTTTTTTTGCTTATATTGATTAATAATCATAAATTAATTGGAAGATATTAAAAGTTTTAATAAAATTTTTTAAGATATTTTAAATTCCATAATAACTTTTAAATTTATAATTTTTTAAATTTTATTAATAAATTGACATTCCACAACAGAATGTGTATATACTGTGTATATACATATAATGAACTGTATTTTGTGTCATAATTGATTGAATGAAAATTTTATATTTAATATCAATATTTACAATATATTAAGTTGTTTATATCGCTTATTTCATCTTAGCTTTATTTGTAATGATTTAGAGTATTACCCTTTGAATATTTATGTTTTATTGCTATCCATACAAACTTTTGTAATTTTATATTTGTAAAAACATCATTTATTACATTTTTTTTTATTGTCTAATGCGCGTTATCACTTTTATGGTAAATAAAATTTTAAAAAATTAATTTTTTAATTATTTTAAGTTAATTTTTTTAACTAAAAAATAGCACTACTTTTTAAAAATATTTTTATCAGTCAATAGAAATGCTGAAGTTTTAATTTAAAAACATATTTTAATTTCTAATTAAAAAAAAAAAAAAAAAAAAAAGAATGGTGAATTATATATTTTAATGAACAATTGAGGGTAATATTCTTGAGCTAGGAAGATTTAAAAAATATTTAAACTGAATACAAGAAACTAAATTGGTCTTTGAATGGGGCTTTCGTTTAAGTTTAATTACAAATTTCAAGTTTAAGTTAAAATTATGTCGATATTTTTTGGTTATATTTTTTTTCCAACAGAAGTTAACAAAAGAAGTTATTTTGACTACAATATGGCATTGAGCTTTTTAAAATTATCTTTTATCAATCAATAGAAATGCTGAAGTTTTAATTTAAAAACATATTTTAATTTCTAATTTTTTTAAAATGAAGTGTAAATTATATATTTTTAATGAACAAATTAGGATACTATTCTTGCACTAGGAAGATTTAAAAAAATATTTAAACTGGTCATAAGAACTTAAATAATATCTTTGATCTTTGAATGTAGTGCTTTCGCTTATGTTTCTTATGTCGATATTCTTTGACAGCTTATTGATTTACAAATTTATTTCTCCTTCCCAAGTCTTCAAAAATCGAAAGAATCCCATTTATTTTTTATATTGCCTGTTCATTAGAAATCCAATGAAATATTCAGCACTCGAAACAGGAATGGATTTAATGTCAAAAAGATTTTATAAATTGGTTTAGCTGACATACCTTTTTACTGGCAAAAAAATAAATTCGGCGTATATATAATACGCTATTCCATAAAAGTGCTAGCAGATATAAATTGCACCAGTCCAAATTTTTGAACCGATGGTGATTCATTACTGCTTTTAAGTAAATGCCCGGACTAGCTGACATGGGCCCATCGGTCATGGGCCACGCCAACAACTTAATCGCCTATGCATAAAATGTTGCCAACTTGAAATAGAAAACTTCTTCTAGAAATATCACCTTTACTCAGTTACTCGGCAATTTTTTGACAAGCTTCGTTTGGGGAACCATCACTCAGCGGAATTTTTTCTCCTCTTCCATCCACCCTCTTTTCATCTCTTCTCATTTCACTTCAGTTTTGGTTCGATTGAGAAATGTTTCCATTTCGAATTAGAGTGATGGATGGCAAATGTTTTTAATCGTTTGCAACTTTCTGCTGCGCACAAGAAACAGTGTTTTGGAAGAAAATTCGCTTCGACGGCTTCTGCCATGTTAAATCAAGTCTTGGATTATGCTTCGTTCATATTGGATTAGTTCCGCTAGATCTCTTTTTTGGTATACGAGGTGGGATTAATTTAATTAATACATAAAGATCAATAGAGTTTTAATGTTTTCAAGAGACTGAAGACGTTATATGTATCAATTTGATAAATAATCTGTAATATTTAGCAGTTATTGTTTTAAGTTGTATATATATATATATATATATAACGCGCAACTGAGGTATTGCCATACTAATCAAAATATAGGCAACTGTTTATGGATTAATAATATTAAATAAAATAGGAAGATATCTGAAGTCGAAATTCCATATATTAATTATATTAATAATTTTTACCTTGCACTAATTTGGTTCAATACATTAAAAAAAAAAAAAAAAAACTTTAAAATTGTATTTCATTAAATATTGCAAAATATTAAAATTCAATTTCTAAAGAAGATTACATAAACTAATTATAATTAAAATTCAATCTTCTTTCCTCTTTTACTAATTTATTAATTACATGGTTTATGGCAACATCAATAATTCGATTATTTAATAAAAAAACTAAACCAGAAAAAACTTTCTACCTCAATCAATAAATTCAGTCGTGATAAAGGAAATTGGCACTGTAACAAATAATAACTGACTTCAAATATCATTGTCTGTTTTCCTGCTTGTATTGCAATGGAATGCTGGTGACTTTGCCAATCAAAAAGAACTGATCTAATGAACATTCACATCGCATTGAGATTTTTGACCCACCAAACTGCCCTCTTTGTGATTTGGCAGAACTAACGAACCAAGCTCATCGACATCGTTGCTTGACGTTTCATGATGAATCCGAGACGGCAAGACACTGGCTAGCCAGAAAGGGTCAAAAAATAATTGGCCTTAAGTGGAAGTGACTAAAGGTGTTTGAACACACATTTCACTTATGACCCCCCAGTCCATATCTGTCAGCCATCCGTTTTGGGTACGTGCAATAACTGCAATATATGCAATAACTGAATTTGTTACTCGTAGGTCAGTAAATTGGGAAATATTATATATATATATATTGCGCGATTTACAATTATTCATTCATTTACAATAACCCTATTATTTACCATACATTTTCTTAAAACAACTTTTTTCCTTTTCCATAATTAATCACTGAGTTGACATTTTTGTTTATGAACTTTCCCTCAATTCTTCAGCTACTACATTCTGTAACATAGTAATCAAAATACTTGTAATGACTTGCTTGTCAGTTCATTCTATGTAATTGGTAGACGTCTTACAACTTACACAACCTTCCGAAGTACTGCTTATCGCTTTTCAGCCTCCCAGATCTGGACCACAACTTTTTAAAAAACTCCATGTTAATAAGTCTAGCAAAAAGTCTCAAATTACACTTACGTATTAAATCCATTAGGCTTTCGACTACGATGCTCTTAAATTTAATTATTGATATAAAACTTCTTTTCTTACGGTGGATCTTTGGCCTGAGACATTCACACTCATAGATCTATGATAAATTCAATGTTAAGCAGAATGAGCATAAAGCGAAAGGGCTTCTAAACATGACGAAAAGTGCATGATGCCTAAACTAATGGACTACAGGGGCTACTAAACTAAACTACATGATGTCACTGTCAATGTAGATAGAAACTCTCAAGTAGTTTCATCTTTTGAGGACGGAGCCTTTCCTTTTCTTCTGGTAGGGTAAAGATGTCCTGGTCTACAATTTTGTTATTCTCCTACCTCTTGTGTAAACCCAGAATACTTTTATTTGTACAATAGATTTCAAAAACTATCTAACTTATTTTTAAATCCGAAATACTAAACAATTATTTTTTTACTATTTATATTCCCATACTATTACTACATAAAAATCATACTTCTACTGTTGAAAAACAAAAAAATCACTATTTAACCCCTTCTAAAACATAAAAATATGCCGTATTTTATTTGCATGTTATATCCATATTCCAGTCTTTTATATCAGCAGACATCCAATATTTTCTAGGCTTTTTAAATAACTCGACCAGATTTTTTATGGATATAGCCGTCTTTATATTTTAGCAAATCCGAATACCTTTTTTCCCATCTACGTCCAAAAAGCTTTTTCGAATAACCCTGTCTATTCTACTGTGTTTCGCCGCTACATATATTTTTTCCATTTTGCAATGCCAACCCCATTCATCATATTGTCTGCAAAATTTTATGTATTGAAAATTCTTTTTATTTCATTTAAGGGACACATTTTTTTTAAATTCATGAATAGTCATCTGCTAAATGAATCTTAAGTGATGCGATAAAAAAATAATTAATTCGGTTTTATTGTAATGGGCAATAAAGCGGATGTTAAAAAAAATTTCACTAGGAACAACTCTTTTTTTTCAATTCCTACTATTAGCTCACACTCTTCCTATATATATCTTGTTCAAATTTCCAATCGTTAATAAAATACTTTTTATTCATCCACTCAAGTTCAAATACATTTTTGACACTTGTAGTGGATGACACGTGAAGTTAATACAGTTCTTTCAAATATTAATTAATTCATTAAATTTAATTAATTAATTAATTTTTGTTTTATATGTGAGAAAAAATTTCTCTTCTATAAGTTATTTAGAAGGATTAAATTTTTGGGAATAAATACCATCAGTGGCTAAGCGTATTTACATTAATCCTAGCTATTTAATAAAAAGTAACTAAAATAACATTTTTCTTAGTTGACCTAAGTAGGAATTGACTTTAAAAATTTGTTCTATATAATTTTTATGATAAACCAATCTAATTTTAATAAGATATAATATAAATCTATATATATAATATAAATCAAATTTTATATGATAAACTGATAACTGATTAACTTAATTTAAAGTGATTGCTAATAAATCCATGATTTAAGGATTTCATTTAAATTCGTCTTATTTTTATATTTACTTAATTTTATTTCATTTAATATTGTTTTTTCATAAAAAATAATAAAAAATTTGTATGAATAAATTATTTAAAAATATTTTAATTAATTCCTTTAATTAATAAATTTATATTTATACTTCAGATATTACTTAATGATTCCAATATTAATTTTCTAATAAAAAGAAATTTTATGAATAATCAGTAGCAAAAAATTGAATAGTCTTTAAAAATTATGTATAATCGTTGATAAGTTTTGAATTATTAAATTTTTCTACATAATTTTTTAACTGCATATTATGCAATTTTTATCTTTGTTATAAGCTTTATAGTGATTTAATTAGTTTAATAGGCTATCATAATAAATTGAGAATATTACGACTTTATAATCTGTTTAAAATACTACATTAAATATTTAGCTCTCTAATAAATTGAAAAATTTCGTTTTAGTAATTTTAAATAATTCTCTAGTACCTAGTATTATTTTCACAGTATATGTAAATAACTGTCCATTTATTACAATGTGTTAACATAGATAATTTCCTATTTTCTTTTAAGAGTAATTTGTCCTCTATTTCTTGTTTATACATCTGAATTAGATTTTTAAAAAAATTTGATAATAAAGGAGACAACTACTATTCGAACATCGAACATTGAAGATATTTTGTTTAATGTCTTTTTAATCAGCATTTATTTTAATTAACACGATTATGAGAAATCTGTAGGTTATGGAATTAGTATTCGTATCTTAATGTTGAATTTCATTAAAATATAATATGAAACTCTTAAAATGCATACGTATTTGCAATAAGTAAATTGGCTTAACTGTCTCACTAAGTTACTGTCAAACTAGTTTGTGAATGAAATTGTGCTCGAATTTCACTATGAGCATTTGGTAATGTTACTCCTTTGAAAAACTAGTAGATTTTAGAGAAGTTAGGAATAGAACAAACTAACTGATTATGAATAGCGTAATCAGTTAGGCTGTCTGACTAACATTTACAAGTTTTTCCAATTAAACACGCAAATGCTGATAATTTATTGTATAGCTTCTACCGCCGAAAGGCTTTATCTCTATGAAATGTATCGCAGCAGTCACAATGTTGAACAGCAAATCTGGTAAAAATATCTCCGTGTGTATATAGTATCATCTTCATTGGCGCTGCATGATGGCCAATTGGAAAGATCTCTGGCTTTTGGTACCACAAGCTCAGGTTTGAATCCTGGCGGAAGCATGGATGCTTGTTTGTGGTTCGAAATCCACATTAAACTGTAGGTGCAGGTCTATTTAGCCCACAGTGTGTACAAAATGACCGTACAGCGACAAACCAAACCAATCTTCTTCATTGGCGGAACTGCTCTATCGTGGACCAGACCGTCTATGTACTGGCAGATTTCGAAACCGGAGATGTTTTCTTTTTATAGAGTAGGGCTGTCAGCTCTACGCTCTATAGTCATATTAAACCGGGAACTAAGGATTAAAATGGAATTCTAACCACTATTCGCACCGCCAGGACTTGAACCCGAAACTTGTGTCACAGAGAGCCGAAGAGATAGTCACTCCGACATCAAGTCATGTCTATAGGATCTAAAAAAAAATATATTTATAACAAAAACAATATAATGGCTATAAGTTAATAATAATAAACTTTGTTAATATAATTAAACCCTTTTATATTTTTATTATATAATAAAAATATGAAGTTTATAGTTTATATTAAGCAATGAACTTTACATAATTATAAACTTTGTTTAATATTAGTAATATTCATGTATTGATTATTCTAATTAATATAATATTCATTATTTTTATTATCTAATAAAAATATAAAAATCTTTTTATTTATATTGTTTCCTATTAAGAATATATTTTTATTATATAATAAAAATATGTAGAAATCTGGAATAAAATATATAGAAATTAATATTAAACAAAGTTTATAGTTATATAACGTTTATAGCTTATTATAAGCTATAAACTTTGTTAAATATTAATAATATTCATGCATTAAGGAAAAGATTTCCTAGTAAACAATGCAATACTTTCCTAAAGAAAAACATGTAATTCAATTACCGCAAAAAAATTACTTTTTATCAACAAGGATAAGAAAATGATAAAGTAACTAAAAGTAAAATCTTATTTTCCCCTTATCTTTTCTATTCGCTTTCAATAAATACTTCACAACAGTTGCCTGAATTTGAGCATTAATTTTTTAAGAAGAAATTTGTTCCCCTTAAAAATGTGAAATAAAATAGGAAGAATTCTTGTTTCAGTTTATTTCACAATGTACATAAAAGAGGAAGTTATTAATCTTGGGCAAGATCAGGTTTCTCAGTAGAAAATTAAATTTTTTTTAAGGTGCAATAAAATGGCAAAGAAAAGCTTATGATAAAGACTGTAATAATGTACTTATACACCGAATTAGTAGGAAAAAAAGGTTTGTAGTAGAAAAAGAGGTTTTTAAATTACTTTAGGAACAACTTATTCTGAAAGTGTTTTTAAATAACTATTTTGTAAAAAATAACATAATTTTACCACTTTGTGTAATAGTCTTTGTAAAAGAATTGTGTTTAAGCAGTTTTTTTTGTTATGAAAACTTCATTACTATGTTTAGTTACAGAATGTAATAATAACTTAAAAACCAATTTTCGCAAAACATATTAAATAATTGAACTACTTTTCATGGATATTTTTAAGACGCATTTTGTTTGCAATTAGAAAAAATAAACTAATAAAATAAAATTAACTTCTAATAATAGTTATTTTAGTATTACTACACAATGAAAAAGACTAGCACTCTGGCGCTCGATACCACAGGTTTTGGGTTCGAGCCCCGGCGGTGAGACGGAAGTTTGTAGTGGTTCGGAATCAACTTTAAATCGTAGGTCCCGGACCTACTATGACTGTAGAGTGTTGGGTGTAGGGCTGACAACAGTATTCGTAAAAAGAAATCTCATATTTCGAAATCTGCCAATAAGCAGACAGCCTTCGCTCACTATAGGGCTGTTACGCCATTGATGGTGATGATGATGATGATGATGATGATGATGATACAATAAAAAATATTTTTGGTCGTTTATTGAAAGTTTTAAATGTGAATGTATGCAGTTTATTTATTGCTTGTAAAAAATTTGTTTCAGTATAATTAATTTATTTCTTTTCTAGGAATTTATATAAATGATACTTGAAAAAAAAAACTATAAGAAAGTAAACAAATAGAATGCATTTTATTGATTTAATAAATAAATATTACCGAATAAAAAGAAAAAAGAAATATGATATTTTAATTTATACTTTCATTCATAGTGGATAATGCTCAATAAAAATATATATATTGGGTCCAAAGGAAAGTCCATTGGAAAGTGAACAAACTGCCCTGTATGGGAAAAAAAACATTTTAAAGGTCTTAATCTCCTTTCCCCTTTCGTATGTCTGGATTGGCAAAAATTCCTACAGGACTCCTAGAAAATCCCCACACAACTTCTATTCTTCGTTTGTTTCAGATTTCCGTGATACCAAATGATAATAAATCCTGTGTTTCTTCTTTTTCGAGCTTAAGCTGAAACCTTCGGAAATAAATGATTACTAACTCATACATTCTCGGAACAGGACATACCTTAACATGCAAAAAAAAAAATAGATTTGGTAGTTTTATTGCATTAAAATTTGTGCTTTGTATGCCTGATGGATTTATTGTAAATTGTCTCACATTACCCGACTCGGGAATCAGTGGCAACGCTTACAGATTCTGTGCATTAGGTGAGAATTTCAAATCTACTGATGGTATTTTTTGTAGTCGCTTCTTTCAGAAATGAGGACCCTCGATGGCTATTGGGACACTATGAGTAAAACACCTCACGTTGATAGTCAGTCTACTGTGGGGTGATGAAAGTTTGTGTTTTTATATGTTTGATGGATTCATTGTAAGTTTTCTCGCATTGCCTGATTCGTGAACCAGTGGCAACGTGTACAGCTAATGTGCAGTAGGGCTGAAGTTCAAATGTGTAGATGGTATTTTTGTAGTCACTCATTCAGAAATAAGGATACTTGATGGCGATTGGTACACTATGATTAAAACTCCTTATATTGATAGTCAGACTGCCTGCAGGGATTCGGATATTGTTAGAGAATTTCGCCATTCGATACACAAATGTGATTTACAATATACTAAAAGATCTCCCCGAACGCATTGTACTCCTCTTAACCCCCTTCTGTAGGCTGTTCGTTGTACACATGAGACTCGTCGATGTACTACCCTCACTTTCTAACTGGTGATATGTGGAGAAAAAAGAAAAGAAAGTTGTCTCGCATTGAACTGCCTGTTTCTAATTGTTTTCTCCAATATAACACGTAAATGCGGTCCTAAAAGATTTCAGATGGTAATCTATCCCAGTCTCTCACACGCAGGTTTAAGTGATAACATTAATTTTCCCATCATAGTTATATGAAATGATGTTGACAAATCTAAAAAGCATTACACATTTTTAAATACATATGAAAAATATCTAAAATGCGTATAATGTAATTGAAATTCATGAAGATATAATTTTTAGGATAGAACAGCGGTCAGTTGACTATGAGAAAAAAATACAAATCATTTTTAAAAATGAAATAAAAATCACTAAATAAACTAGTAGTAACTTCCATGTCTATTAAATGGCAAATAAATGGAAGAAAAACTGTTATGGAGTGCTTTTAGTCTACTCTATCCATCCAATATTCTTAGATGATTCTTTTGAAGTGGGTATGGCAGCCAAAATGCATCCTCAAATACACGCAGTGGAGGTCATTGGGCAAAAGAGATCTTCTGTTACACTCGTTCAATATCAAGAGGAGACAATGGAATCCGCTGGAACAAATAACTGTCTTCTGTTTATCCTACCACTAGAAGCAGATCAGTATCTCTGTGGGTTTGCTGATATCATTTCCTCATTTCTTTATTGATTCAACGAACAGTGAACGGCGGCAGATTTCGTTTTTGTGGCGAAGAAGACGTGCCCTTAAACGTCGGAGTTGCAGGAATATATATTCTCCTTTTAAAAAATAAACTTTGGTGATATGCACGTAAAAATAGTTCAAAGTAAATATTCAATTCAAAGGGACCTTTTTTTATTTTTATTTTTTTGAAGTTATAAGATATTTGTAGACAAGAATCTTTGGGTCTACAAATACTAGTGGTTCAAATACTTGTAGACTGCAATTGATTAGGATGGTAAACATATAATATAACAAGTAATACAAATAAATTTTTACAGTCAATTCCTATTTTTTTTTCAGTATATTGCAGAAACTCCTTTATAAATAAAGTTGAAATTTTCCTCTTACATCTGGCGCCATCTATTAGTAGATACATGCAACTTAAATCTAAACAAAACTAAAATTAATTAATTAAATTTAATTAATTAATTAATTAATGTTTGAAAAAACTGTATTAACATCAAGTATCATCCACTACAAGTTCACAAAAATGTATTTGAATTGGAGTCGATGAATACAAAGTTTTTTATTGTCGATTTAAAATTTGAACAAGATATATATAGGTAGTGAACTGATAGTAGGAATTGAATAAAAAAAATTATGTTCTTAATTCCATCTATTTGGGTTCATTCACATGTTTTCCTTTTTTTGTGCACTTGTTTTCCTGTTTGTGTATTTGCTTTCTATTTTTGTGCACTTGTTTTCCTTTTTCATGCGCTTGTTTTCCATTTTGTATTCATGTTCTATTTTGTAAAGAAAACTTACATTAAATATCACACTAGATTAATTTTTCCCAATTATATTCAGAATTCTAGATGTTCAGCAATTCCCCAAAGGGTTAATTAAATTTGCAGTGCAGAAGATTATGTATTTCACATTTATTTACTTAGAAATGTTATTTTCATATTTAAGACATTATATGAATAAAATATTTTCAGAAACATGTTTTATTAATATACATACTTTAATTGTTGTATTTATATTATAAATACGTAATTAAACCACATGAAATATGCATATGGAGAATAAGAAAATATTATTCAAACTATATTTTATAATTATACAGAATAAACAAGCAATACAATGTTTTCAATTTAATTTTAAACAGATACATATTGTCGAATTTGTCAAGTATTTAGGTATATTTAATTATCAAAAGTTTTTTAATAGAGCAAACATCATTCAGACGAATAACGATATCAAACAACTTATTTTCAACCATTAGCTTACATAATAAATAATTTAAAAAATAACAGCATAGAAAACTACTGCTAGATGTAGTTTTCTAATGATATTTCATTGCATAAGCGTTTAAATAATTTTTAAATCTGTTTTGTTAAAATTTATTTTAGTAATAGTTGTAGTGATTCGGAATCCATTTTAAACCGCAGGCACCTATCTAATATAACTGTAGAGTGATGGGTAGGGTTTTCAAGGAATGCGATGTTCTTAAAGGGGTAAGATTGTCAATACTACCCCTAAAAAAAAAAGAACATCTTGTATTCCGCAATCTGCCAGTAGGCAGACGGCTTTTTCCCACACCGTGGGGTTGTTGGGCCATTGCAAAAGTAATATAGTGCTCTTTATTCTAACTTTTTTATATAATTCACGTATACATATGTATTTATTTATTTTATAAAATTATTTAACTAGAATATTATTTTTTATGGATTCAAATCTGGTGATTTAATATTTGAAACGTCACCTTAAGGCAAAATGAAAAACAGTTAACCAAAAATTGCATTTGAAAATGTTATAATTTATTGAATTTTTGAACTCTCTCTTTTAAAATTAAAAAAAAAAAATCTTGTCAGACATGAAGACATTTTCTTTCAAGGGTAATAAAAGTTTCGTGTTACATTGGAATTTTCATAATTACCAAAAAAAAAAAAAAATCCTCAAAAAAAAAAAGGGCTTCTTTAGCTTGGTAAAATAAAATGGCTATAGAATTATTGATTATTTCTCAGTACCACTGACTCTTCAAGTAGGAAGAAAGTAAGCACTAAATATTTTATGGACCCTGGCCATTTCGATATAAATATTTAATGCTACAAAGGCGACTCTGCTTGTCATTTTGTTGCTTCCTGGATATCTGGTATTTCTGTTGAATTTTCGGTCACATTCTCTGAGCAATGGGTATAAAATAATACGGTTCTTTGCAGACGAAAATTGTCTAATATTATTTCTGACCTTTTGGAAATTTATTATTTGTTAGTAACTAGTTATAATAATGCTGGACAATTTTATTATAACCTACTTAAAATCATTTTTATACTATATAAGTTAAAATTTATACGTTTTTGAAATTAGTTTGTTATATATTTGTATTTTCCGCCCTATCGCATGGGGCGTATAATACAAAGAACACTAAAATCAAATTTTATAATTTTTATTAGTTATAATTATTTGTTTTTGTGATTATTTTTATAAATATATATATATTATCAAATCTATATAATATGTAATATGCCAATTTTATAAAAAGTGCAATTATGCGCAATAATCTGTTCTAACCTAATAGTACTGTATATTATTTTACAATATCTTTAATTCCTACCAGTTATTACAACATTTTCAATAAATCTATAAAGGAAAATATTTAAAAGAGATATACAAACACTATTCAGAATTTTAAAAAATGTCATACAGTTATACAGATATAAGTACAATGCATGCTCAGTGTAATACTGTTTCTTACGTTTTATTTTATTCTTTACTGTTCTCACTTTTAAATTTAACTTTCGGTAGCATTTTAATTTGAAACAATTTTATATATTATATATAAAATTTATATATATATAAATTTCGTTTATCATTCAAAATACCGCGGTTATAACAGTTGTCTCTGGATGGCTACGTTTTTGAGGAGTCGTATCATATTTGCATTTGATAAATGGAAATTTGAAAGGTTTTATTTAAAAGTTTGTAGTAAAAGATTTAGTTTTAGGCACAATTGTGAACTCAGTGTTAATTGATGGAACTAGTATGCAAGATGAATTTCATTTAAATTCAAAGTTCTTTGAAGCTATAACTGCTTGAATTCAAAAAATTATCATTGAAGTTTGTACCAAGTTGAGGATGCTGGCCTTTAAAATACAATTTTTTTTAAAGTTGAATTTTCAACTAATGATATAATTAATCAGAATTTTTAGTAATAATTAACATTATTATAATTTTAACTTTAAACATCATTATTTGATTTTTGAAATAACTAACAATATTTTGTATTACATGTTTCAGCATAAATTTTTGTGTCTTTATTGTAATATATTGTATGTCTTTATTGTGTATATATTGTAAATTTTAAATTAATTCAATTCCCCTCATTTAATTATCTTAACTCTTTAAAATTGAAATATTTCTGAAAAAATTCAGTTTATTATTTTTAAATGTATTACAAAAAGACTTATAACAAGGAAGGACAGAGTGGTAATTAGATTTAGAAATCGCCATGTTAATATTAGATTATCAGTGCCCAATATCAATATAATATTATTGAGTGCACAGTATGATAAATTCACATGTATCAATACATCAATTTATATTTTTATTTCTTTTCAGTATTTTGATATAAAATGTTATTGCAATTAAAGATAAAATATTTTCATTATTTGAGTACTTATTTCATAAATGTACAATATTCAAAAATCTTATTTTAAGAATACAGATTTTATAATCTTCAAAAGCTTAAATTATTTATTTTCTTGCTCTTCAGCGAGAACTCCTAAACCCGTTAAATATTTTACCAGAATTGCCCCCAAACCAAAAGCATTGTGGAAAAAATCGAAGAATCAATTTCGATCTACGTGATATGCAGCACAAAGAACTACTTACACCGTTCGAAGAAAGTAAACGATGAAAAAAAGAAAAAGTAGAATAAGTATTTTTACTTGTTTCTGCACCAAGTCAAAGAAATTGGGATAACATCTCCCCTACATCTTCTTAACTAGTTTAACGATTGTGTCCCTTCACAGAAATCATTTTAAGAAGCCGAGTCATTTCCTCAGTTAAATAATGTGTTTATATATCTATATGTGGTTGAGGGGGCCATTTGCTACAACATAAGGCTAACGATCAGCAACCTGGAAAGATAAAAAAAAAAAAAAAAGCGTTTCTCCCTTTGGGCCTCTTTTCCCAAGAGATTTAAATCATGGTCTGCATCCACGGTTAACTTTTCTTCAGACAATAGCGTAAAAGAAAAGGAAAAACAACCATGCAGGGTGGAAGGAAAAAGAACAACCATACAGAGTGCATTTTACAGCCATGGTACGCCAACTATAAGGTGCTGGAAAGATGGAAATGTTATTTTCAGTACCAGATGTTATCTTAGAATTGACATAAGCCGTGTTTCGAGAAGAATTTGGAAAAGATTGTACTTGTAATTTTTTTCTCCCTCTTTCCTTTTTCCTGTTTTGTGAGACACACGGCTTGGTTGAAGGTGAAAATGTAAAAGAAGATATATATTTGTATAACAAAGTTTCGATTGTTTGCTGAAGTGGATTTGGGAGACATTTTCTTTTTGAATAAAATTGAAATAAAATATTCGCTGGCACCCAGAATGTTATAATAATAAAAACGTGTTTTTCGATTCTCAGCCCAGAACAAGTTTATGTTATTTTTTAGATATATTAAGAACTATTTCACTTGAATTGTGAGGAATAATCTTTTCTTTGCAGAAATATTTATTTTTGCATAAAAATTTGTAATTTTCTTTAAAAATTCTACATTAATGCATATATATATATTTATATTCCATTAGTTTTAGCACATTATCAACAAATGTCTATACATAGTTTTTATTTTATTAATTCTTATTATATCAAATGATAAAAAAGTATTATTTTCAATAATCTTTAGACATTACATTCACAATACTGTACAATTTAATATTTCTCACCTTTTGAAAACTTTTTGTTATTTAATAGTTTGGGTAAATAGTCATAAATAACTATTAATGGGACTCTAAGTTTTAAAATCACTTAATTGATTTTTATAGAATTCTGCACAAAAATGAAAATAATTCACTTAAGGTTATTTCATGTCAACCATGTCATGTGCTGTTCACTTTTGCAAAACATGTCATGGAATTTAAAGAACCAGTAACTTCAGAACACTCTTACAACAATTTTGGATTAGATTTGCAGGGCACCATAAGAAATCAGTGTGCTTCAATGTCTGACTGTATTGCATTTTATTAAATAAGGATTATCTAACGAAGTACTAGACCATATATTTCTTTTTTTTTAATTTGTCATTTATTTTTATTTTTAATCATTTACATACATCATAGCTACAAATACATAATAATCGAAAAACACACAAGACATCCAGTCTGAAAATTTTTTATTGGTGTGTTGTTGAATTTCATGGAAATGAATATATATGAATTTTATTTCCAATAACGGAACAGTAAAATAAGTTTCGTGAACATATAATTTAACAATATCGATGAATTTTAAAATTGAAGTAATTTATTTCAAGATAAGTTTTACGCAGGAAATCAATTCATATCCATATATACGTATTTCATCATTATCATAAAATTCTTCTGAAGATAGAAATATTGTATTATTATAAATTGTTTTACTGAGTTTACACATATTTGCAAAATTCAACTATTTTTGTTATTTTCTAGAAACTATACAAATAATTTAAACTTTTTTTGTAAATATAAATCGCACAAATTAATGTTCTTTACATTTAAAAAATATATTTATATATTTGTAGCCTTTTCGCATCCCCTTTGTTTGACATCCCTCGTGACTTAATTTATTTATCTTCGATGGCTGCTCTGCGGACATTCATATTAAGGTTTACATTTTGGTAATAATAAGTATTGACATTTTTATTGGCAATTTATATTGACATTTTATTGACAATATATTTTACATTTTTTATATAAAAAACAGCACTTCGCTTATTTACAACGTCTCTGAGTTAGAAAGTGAGTGTTCTGTCTCCGTGAGTTAGTACGTTCTTGCAGAAAGAAAATTGCAGCTATCTCTCCTAAATATATTATATATAGGAGATATACTATATATATCACATATATCATATAAATATTAGGTGCAAGTAAATCACACTCCCAATTTATGATGTGAAGTATATTTTTATCTAATATCTTTAAAATTAAATGAAGTAAATCAGCCAATCCCAAAAATAATATTATATTTAATATAAATATTTATTAACTTTTTAATATAAAAAGTATAATTACTTAAAATGGAATTTATAAAAGATACTTGAATAAAAATTTTACAATTAAAACATTTATACATTTCAACATGAAGTGTATAAAAATGAAATATTTCTGAAATTTTTTTTTGAAGTGTACAAGAAGAAATTTAAAGCCATACAGTAAAATTAAAGTTCGATAATCAATCAAGCCGATCTTGTTTTTGGGTAATAATTCACATAATAAATCATTCTAGTTAGAAATATTTAATCTCTCACTCTCATGTATTATACGTTATTTTTGCAACTTTACCTTGTTTATGTTATGTATATGCTTCATCACATTTAATTTCGATATTGTAACATAGTTGATCATTTATTAATTTATTTTCGATATTTTTTTTGTAACTCTATTCTGATTAAGGTAAATTTTGATGCACATAAATCTTTTTATGCTAATTTATAACTATGTTATATAGATTGTTGTAATAAAGCATTTCTTTATTTTCCACTCTTTTTATTTTTGTCTTGTATTCAACTAACTGTTATGAATGATTTTTGCTCTGTATATATTCTAATAAGCAAACATTTATACTTTTATATAATTAAAAATAATAAATATTTAGCTAAAATATTTAACTAATGTATAAACCTTTCCTTTAGCACCCAAAATTACACATTTAAATTAATTTTAGAATCTTTCATAAAGAAATGAGAACCTTTAAATCTATATATGAATTTCTATAAAATTTATTTATCCAATACATATTTTTCTTTTTATTAATTCAAATCTTATTAAATAAGGATAATGTATGTAGCTTTTTATATAGTAAAAATATATCATAGTTTTATATAACATAGTTTTAATATGTAGTATATAACATAGTTTTCATATGTAGTATATAACATAGTTTTAATATGTAGTATATAACATAGTTTTTTCCTATATCTTTAAAAAATAATAAATGTTTAGTTAAAAAATTTAACTAATATACAAACCTTTTTATTAGCATCCGATATCACATATTTCAATTAATTTTAGAACTTTTCATAAAGAAATAAAATTTCTAAATACATATTATTTCATTATGAATTCCTATAAAATTGCTTTCTCCAATATGTAGTTTTTTATCTTTTATTAAATCAACTTTATTTAATAAAGAGAATACATAATTTTTGAATAAAATATATCATTTATGTATTTTTTTCCTATATATCTTTTTATACTACATTATGTATGTGTGTTTTATGTGATTCATACATGAATAGCAACTAAATAATTAAATTTGAGAAATAATACTGTTGTCAGTGGCAAAATATAACTAAAGAACCACAAAACATTCTCTTATTATGCAGTGGAATATACTTTTTCTACAATTGCCGCATGTTTGAATTTTCGACTACGCGTCATTTAAATCCATTCAATATATAATTATATATTTTATTAATTCAAATCTTATTAAATAAAAGAATGTATATAACTTTTTGAATAAAATATATCATTTTGTTTTATATGCATGGCATAATTTTAATATGTAGTATATAACATTTTTTTCCCTATATCTCTTTATTTTTACATTAAGTAAGTATGTTTATATGATTCATACATAAATAACAGCTAAATAGTTAAATTTGGGAAATAATAGTGTTGTCAGTGGCAAAATATAACTAAAGAACCACAAAAAATTCTTTTAGTAGTAGTCTTTTAGTAATAGTGGAATATACTATATATCTGCATTATATTCCTGTATATCCATATAACATAGTTTTAATATGTAGTACATAACATAGTTTTCATATGTAGTATAAAACATAGTTTTAATATTTAGTATATAACATAGCTTTTAATATGTAGTATATAACATAGTTTTAATATATAGTATATAACAAAAAGTTTTTTTTTTCCTATATCTCTTTATTTTACATTAAGTAAGTATGTTTATATAGTTTCAAAAAACCCCCAGCTAAATAGGTAAATTTGGGAAATAATAGTGTTGTCAGTGGCAAAATATAACTAAAGAACCACAAAAAATTCTTTTAGTAGTAGTCTTTTAGTAATAGTGGAATATACTATTTATCGGCATTATATTCCTCTATATCCATATAACATAGTTTTAATATGTAGTACATAACATAGTTTTCATATGTAGTATATAACATAGTTTTAATATTTAGTATATAACATAGCTTTAATATGTAGTATATAACATAGTTTTAATATATAGTATATAACAAAGTTTTTTTCCTATATCTCTTTTATTTTACATTAAGTAAGTATGTTTATATAGTTTCAAAAAAACCCCAGCTAAATAGGTAAAATTTGGGAAATAATAGTGTTGTCAGTGGCAAAATATAACTAAAGAACCACAAAAAATTCTTTTATTATGCAGTAGAATATACTTTTTTCTGCAATTGCCGCATGTTTGAATTTTTTTCGACTACACGTCGTTTAAATCCACCCATTTTTTTATATCATTTCATCCCGTCCCCTCCTTATCACGTGAAATAACTCAAAAGTTCTTTCGTTCGAAAACTAAAAATGGAAGGGA